>JAMKQA010043474.1:0-16567 GCA_024699735.1 Posidonia australis | reverse complement strand
GTGTGCTAGCTAGATGCTCTAGTTAAGTGTGCTAGCTAGGTGCTCTAGGTAAGTGTGCTAGCTAGGTGCTCTTTCCTACCTATCGGGAGTTCTAGTTGGGCTGCGGGCTTGCTATGGGTTTGGGGTTGGTTCAAGGGTCAGCCACATCCAAAGCAACATCTGGAGAATTATCAATGAGTCACCTCAAAATCGTGGTGTCTACACTTGGTTCGAAGGAACCAACATCGTTGGTTGTCAATAGGTATTCACTATCAAGTACAAGTCTGATGGATCAGACAGATATAAAGCATGGTTAGTGATCCATGGCTTTACGAAGTCATATGGCATTGATAAACTTCTTCACCAATGGCTCAATTTAATTTCATATGAGTCTTCTTGTTTGTTGCCATAAATAAGTTTTATGACCTATATCAACTTGATGTGAAAAATACATTCCTGTATAGTGATCTGGTAGAACAGGCTTAAATGAAGCAACCTTTAGGGTATGTTGCTTAGGAAAAGAACAGTGGGTGTCTTCTTAAAAAGGCCATATATGGTTTCTTGCAGAGTTCGAGAGCGTGGTTTAACAAATTCAGTAGGGTGGTGATGAGTTTAGTCTTTATGAGATGTACTGTAAACTAGTCGGTGTTCATTAAGAAAAATACCAATGGTTGTGTGTTATTAGTAGTATATGTTGATGATATTATTCTTACAAGAAGCGATACTACAAGCATTAGGAAAATCAAATAGTATTTACTTCACTACTAAGGATATGGGACATTCTAAGTATTTTTTGGGAATTGAATTTGCTTATGTCAAAGAAAAAACTAGTACTATCTCAGAGAAAATACTTCCTTGATTTTCTCTAAAAGATAGGTCCTACAAGATGTAAATCAGAGAGTACTCCTATTAATCAAACGCTAGTCTTCTAGGATGATTCTACAGGTATATATGAAGATGTTAGCAGATATAGACAACTGATTAGTAAGTTAATCTACATATGTAGATATTTCATATGTAATTAGGCTTCTTAGCTAATTCATGCATGAACCTAAAGAGATACATTGACACGGTACCTTGTGTGTACTTACATACATTAAAGGTACACCTGGATGATGCATGATCTATAAGGAGCATGGTCACTTGAATGTTGAGGCATATTCAAACTCTAGTTATGTAGGAGACAAAAGTGATAGAAAATCTACATTAGGTTACTAGACTTATGTAGGCAGAAACCTTGTAATCTAACAAAGTAAAAAGCAAAATATTATATCAAGGTCCAGTGCAGAAGTAGAATAACACTCCATGGCTTAGACAGCTTGTGGAATGATTTAGCTCAGATCCTTTCTATCATAAATAGGTTATCCTATGATGACACTTATGATTATGCATTGTGACAATTCGACTGCGATCTTCATTGTAAATAATCCTACCTTCTACGAACGTACTAAGCATATTGAGGTAAACTATCATTATGTACGTGACATGATAATGAAAGGTGTCATTCGCATTCTATATACTCAGTCAGCAAAGCAATTAGTAGATATCTTTACAAAAGAGTTGAGTATTGGGATATTTAAGTTTTTATGTAATAAGCTGGGCATGATTAATATTTATACTCCAACTTGAGGGGGAGTGTTAGATGTGTACTATTAGAGTTGTGGTTATCTCTTATATGGGTATGCATTATATAGATATCCGTATAAGTAGGAAATCCTATATATATATGTACTAACCTTGATTATCAATAACAATATTCATTCTCTCCCTAATCTCAAACATTTATTACTTGTCCTTTGGCAAGCTATTAGGCTTGACATGTAATGTAAGCTAATGGGTTGAACAATAACCGCATCTTAATAAGGGTGACATATGGTTTAGTGAGTCAATTGTATGTATTACCTGAAATGCCGATGGCTTGACTTCATTAAATGCCTTTTGAGCTTAATAGTACTTTGATGGTTCATGTTTGTATGGAAACCATTGGAAAAGGAAAATGAGTTTTGGACTCATTTGATGACTACAAAGAGACTCTTAAAAATTCGATGTTGAATGTTAGCAATTATAGGAGAATGTATAGTGGGTCCTATAGGAAATGAGAGAATGTTTCCCTTTCCTGTTTTGAAAGAAATATACCATTACATTAAAAAAAAGGAGTATACCACTTATCAAAAAATTCCTATTTACAACATAAACTCTATTGTTGAGAGTGTTTTGCATAAGAATCTCGAAAATTGATTCATACAAAAAAAGCCTATTTCCTGTGAACAAACCCTGGTTCTCATAATACAACTCATTGGATCATCGGGATTTTGCAAAGGTGCCGTGCATTGTCTCTGACCTATCTCCAAAATATTCCTATTAAGAGAATTCTCCTATGTCTTCTTGATATAAATCTGAACCACAATTCAAAATTTCTTTTCTTCATCTGTCACTTTCTCTGAAATTCCAATTTCTTGTTGTGGTTTGGGGGTGTATGCTACTGGATCTAGTTCTGTAAGGGTACCATTGTACCAATTATGTGAAAAAGTTACTCTTGGTTTGTTATTTAGATGAACATGTGCTTTATCTCACATTAGTCTACAAATGAAAAAACACCAGCATTTCCCTCAATATTTTTCTTGAGTTTGCACGGTGATTCTAAATTTTGATCTCTCTTGTTTCTATTTAAGGTGCTTGGAGTTTGAAGTAAACGTGGTTCCAAAAATCTCTTGAGTCCATGCTTAAGTTGGATTTGCTTTGGCTTCAATTTGGGAATGTTAATCAATTTGTCGTCTTTTATTTGAATAGAGATACCCTTGAAACTCTTAAAGCAACGATTCATCACTTATTGATAACATGGATTAGATTTGTCAACTGATTTATGCTTGATTTTCTCTTTGATGATAGGAATTTTGGACAGTCTGTTTACTAATGTAGCCCAATTATCTTGTCTCATATCGATTGGAATAATTTGTCATGCTTAAGCAACGATTCATCACTTATTGTTGTAACTTGGATATCTCACTAGTAGGATGCTTTGGAGTTTGGAGCTGAAGGAATGTAACGGAATTCATAGTTCGAGGATGTGAAAAGAGAATTTAATTGACATAAAAAAGCTGGGTAAGGAATCTTGGCAAAGCATTAGAGCAGTTGACAATGTGGTTGCATACAAACTTCCTTAAAGCAAATTACTTGCTTTTTAAAGATAGTAAAAGGCATAATGTATTGGCCAAAAATTAAAGTGCTTTCTATTCATTTGAATCTGAATCATGGGTTTTATTTCATAATGGTAAGCCGATTTATATGGGATTTAGCTACAAACAAGTATTATTGCAACTTCTTACTCTTTCGATGTCAATTTCTCAAGACTTTTCACAAAGTCAATAGCAATAGCATTTTAGGATCTATTTGACAAGACTTATGAGAGAAGCTAGCTTTTGGTTATCTGTTAGAAGCTAGCTTTTGGTATGAATCGTAGAAGTCAGGTTCTATGGAAAATGGTAGAAGCTTATTTAACAAAATAAAGACCTAATCTAGATTTTAATTTACCAATTTGTGTTAAAAGACAAAAATGCCATGTTCCTCTTTCTCCTTCCTACTGATCCATTCGCCCACTTTGCTCCTCCTCCTCCCAAATCCACTCTCCTCCGTCATCAGAAAATGGCAAGTCCCTTCCTCCTCTTTTGTTGCTGGAAAATGCTTGTTTAGTAGCCTCTCTTCTCTTCTAGTGCAAGTTCGTCGAATCCTTCCCCTCTCTCCACCTCCCCCAACCTTCCTCCCCCACCTTCCCCCACTCCTCCTTCCTCAACTCCCTCAACGACTACTCCCTTTTCAACATCAAATTCTTCAACTATCGCACCACTCTCTCTCTCACCCACAACAACTTCTTCGAGTTCTAGAATTGGTTCGATTTTGAAAGTTGGTACTCTCTTGGTCAGATCATCGATGGCACCCTTTACCCTGTCCTCATGCTCATCGCCACCCTCCTTTACTGGGCCCTCCGCTTCCTCCACTTCTTCGTCCATATCCCCAAGGTTTGTGTTCTCATTGCTCCCTTCTTCGCCTCTAGCATCACCCTCGTCGCCTACTTTTTTGGCAAGGAGATTTGGGATTCCAACATTGGCTTTGCTGTTGCTACCCTCATCGCTATTTGCCTAAGATACATCTCTAGGTTTGTCGTAAGACCCTACGACAATGAAGGGGTCTCCATCTTTACCCTGCTCCTCACCTTTTACCTCTTCATCAAGGTCGTCAACACTGGATCATTGTTGTGGGCGCTGGCATCTACCTTCGTGGTGGTGGCGATGGTGGTAAAGGCCAGAGGAGGAGGCAAACGGTGGTTGTGGAGGCTAGAGGAGGAAACTGGCAATCATGGTAGAATTTGTAATTATAGAGGGATTTTTTAAGTAATAATCAAATTTGTTAAAGGAGAAATGAGAAAAAAAAAATCGAAACACAACTTCTAGTTAGAAGTTACCTTTCTTTAATTTATAGAATTGTAAACGAAATATTATTATAGAAGTTGGATAATTCTGAGAAGCATATTGTTGTTTGAGCCTGTTTAATAGAGTTTTTAGACTTTTTCATCTTTTGTGAGAAGCTACATGTCAGAAGTTGTCTAAAAACTCTGTCTAACTGACCCTTAATCTTTTTGAGGATTATCAATATTCAAGCTTGCTGTATTAAATGGGGCTAGACTTCTTCCATCATATTATTTTCTAAAAAACTGCATATTTTTTCGTAATAGTCTCTGTGACTAATGCAGTCTTAGACATGAATTGTTTTGTCACTATTCTAAAAGTGGAGACTTGGAGAATCTTGTTGATTCACAACGAAGGGCACCAGTATTACTTCCACAGTTAGTTTTTGAGGAAAGATAGGAAGCTCATCAGAATTACCTCCTGGGTCAGTTTACTAAAAAACGGCGAGTATCTGAACAATGTTGTCTTAAATTGCTAGATAGTTTTCATCTAAGCTATTTCCAGGGATTTTTTTTTTTAAAAAAAAGCTTGAAATGAAACGTGATGCTAATGGTCAAGTGAGAACAATGGTTGAAAGGTTGAATAGAAAAAGACAGTATCTAAAAACAAAACTTGGTAAATGCAACATCATTACCATGCCTATGCAGTCAGTATTACCATATTAGAGTACATGGAACAAAAGCAACATCATGAGGTGAGATACATGAGAAACCTGGAATTAAAACAAGGTACGTAAGGTTTGAGCAAAACTTTCTGTCTGTTACTGGTACCATTGGCGAAGCCTCAAACATGAGAACCAGGAAAGAAAAGAAGATATGCAAGGTTTGAGCAAAACTTTCCATCTGTTTTTCTTGTAATGAAATTTGGTCTATGAAATGTTGGTGCTGTTGGCGAATCCTCAAACTTACTCTTGCTGTTTGTTTACAGCATCTCCTTGCCATCTCTCTCATCTTTGTTGCATTAGCGTTGGTCCATAACTTTCTAACTTGTCTGAAGGATTTTTAAAAAGGTTCAAGGAAACATGCATGTACATCCTAAGACAGTTAAGTTTCAGGTATGACCTACTACACTATATACTTTGTACCTGCAGTAATCACATGTTTTACAGATAGGAGCACAAAAGGAGCAATGAATATATTTATTTTTGGTTTGCTTATGAAATGTATTCATGCTATATGATATGATGAAGAGGTGCAGGTATATAAAAGTTTTGTTGCATTAATTTAATAGATGAACGACAAGCATTAACAAAAAAAATAAAAAATGTCGTAATGCATGGGTGATTTTCTAATACTGCCCTGATGCTTCTAAGTACTGAATTCATCCACCATGCATTAATGAAAGAACCTAAGTATCCCTAGACTTGCAACCGAGATCTTGTAAAGCTGAAGGCCACATGAAAGCCTTACATGAGAAGAAGAGAGCCCAATGTAGCCAAGGACAACCTGCCGGCAACTTGCAAAGGAGAAACTACAATTCCTTGCTAACGCCGGCAAGTCATCCTTGGCTGCACTCCACTCTCTGCCCCTTCATGCAAGACTCTTGGGCGAAATACATTACACAAGGTGGGATCATTTATCATTTTCTCTACCAAACACTACACTCTAACACCAGGTACTCAACAAACTACGATCTCTTCTTCCTCTGCCGAATGTTTCTGGTTCTTCAGTTGCTATTTGTAGGCAAAACTCTGGTTGATGAATGGATTCTTTTTTGATATATTCTCTGCCCTACACTTTTTGTTGGGTAGTGAAGAAAATTAAAAGGAGGCTACTTTAAAATGCACTGATCATTTACTGATTCACCTTATACACTACTAAATTCCAAGAGGGACACAAGTTGATGTGCAGACACACAAAAGTGATGCTGCAACTACCAAAGAAATGGACTAGCTCCTCTGAAATCATGCCTCTATTTCTGGACAACTGACCTATAACCCATCACCAGCCTTGTGGGTCCACTTCTCTATCCATGGAATTGTTAGGAGAGACACTAGGAAGATGCATGCATGTTGCCATGGTCTGTGGACATATTCAATGGACCGTCAGTAGGTGTTTGTTGAGTAGTTATGTGGATGCAATCCCGATTGGGGGAGAGTGAGATATGGAAGGGTCATGCATTTTATGATCATTTCTCCATAGAAGGTTGTGCTGCTGGTCACAATTAGCCCTGATGGGTATAACAAATATATTTTTACGTAGTTGGATTGACATTGCCTATTACGTGAAGAGAGAATTTGCAAGCCAATAGAAGGCTTGTGGGATCACTGGAAGTCTTGATGAGAGTCTATTTAGCACACTATTTGCATAACTTTGACGCTTAAGATAAGAGAGAAGAAATGATCTGCCTATTGCATAATCTTGACATGTTAAACGCCTTTTCGGTTGAGCCTTTGAATATTAAAAGATATCACTATTTGTCTGTCCATCTCATGCTGGTCCAAGTCTGAGCGTCCTTGTCACATATTTCGAGTTCATTTTCAAGTCTACCCGAATGGACGTTTTGTCAAGATTCTTTTCTATGCCGCAATATTACTTACTTACGTAGCGCAGCTAGCAGTGATTATAATTACACTTTCGTCTCATCGTTTGGATCAATTTCGAAAGAACCTTCTCTACAACAATAATTAGATAATGTATTCTGGAATGGCTGGACTTGGATGATGCCGTCTTGCATTTGGCATGTCAGATCAATTGGAATTAAGCCCAGATATCATTCTGGACTACATTTCTACATCAACTGGTAGCTCTAATGTCTTACAACTTTGTTTAAAAGCCTACAAGATAAAAAGCTGATTCCAAGTGACTGAGACAGGATGAAAGTCCAAACCTCTATTTGGTGTGCAAATATTAAACACGTAGCTTATGATGTCCAGAACCTTTTCTCTCGAGGTTGCTGGAAGTGCATGCCCATTGTATTCTGTGTTCCTGGGCTTTTTAGCGAGGCATTGGATTCCCCTCGTAGCAATTTGTGTGCCGCATGCCAAATTGCATCTCATCTATCGTCTCTTCGTGGCCGTGAGCTCGTTGACACCGCAGTTTCTTTCTCTTATCGCTTGGTGTTACTGTTGTTGTTGTCTTGTTGATTGTTTACTACCGTTTGTCTTCGTTCCCTCTATGGACTAGCTGCTTTTGGAACGAGCATATCTCTTCCTATCAGAATTGATGCACATCTTCGTTTGTCCCCCCCATTTTACTTGTATGCGTTTGTCTGTTTGTGTAGAACTTCTTTCCATGGTTTTACAATAACGTGTCCGTTTTTCCCACCATTAACCGGATTTTATGCGTGCTTCCTCTTGGTTTTGACCCTTCTTTGTAATAATCCTCTCTTGCTTTTATGCTTCTAGTGCTTTCTGAGCTTTTGTGTGGTGCATTTTTGATGTGTCTGCTTTCGGTTGGCTAGCATCTTTTTGTGGTTTACCGAAACTAATATGATTTTCTTCCCACTTATTGTCTTTTGGATGTTATTCGATACGGATTCCTTTTGTAAATAGATATATCAAAATTACAGCTTCGACTTGGAATACAGACAGATAAAGATGATTTGAGGTTCCGCAAGTAGGAGATTTTTTCCTTCCCCCTTGTTATTTCATTATGGACGAACATGTTATATGTGATACCAAATTGTAACCATTGGATTGCTTCCCGCCTCCTGGTCTTCTATCTTTATGATGATTATTATTGATTGTTGCATCTCATGTAGAACACAAGCTTCTTTGATTTTTCTTTCACGAAAATTGATATTCTCAATTGCAAATTATCTTGTAAAAACTCACGGTTGTTGTACTCATGGCATGTATTGATTGATCTGAATATTATTAGGAGTCTGTACAAAATTTGATAGGAAATATAATTCTATAGTCAAAAGAAATTGTCAGGAATTGAAAATTAAGGAAAATTGATTTTCAATTGACCAAGTTTATTGCTGGTTATATCTGTTTAAGAAAGTAAAGGAAATTGAAATATGAATGTTTGTGTTTATCAACAGATTTCAAATGAAAACAAACATTATTAACTTCACAATTATTAACCTAAAAATCAATCAATTATTTAATTTCAAAATATAAATTCGAAACATACAAAAGTTCAAATAACATTACAAGTTCTTAAAAATAAATTACAATTATCAACCATGTTACATAAAATTCATGATATTTTCACGCACTAGATATGTTATTTTTTTGATTCCTCTATGTTAGGCAACAAAGATCTAACATTATCATTGGATTTTATCTCAAGAAGATTATTTACTGTAATATCATTCTTTATATAAGACAACTACAATAGATAAAAAGCATATATTATTATTTGAGAAAAGGAGGATATATTGCTAATAGAGAAGAGATTACATATATATAATGGGGGTATTAGATAATAGGATTTAAAAGATCTATTTGTCCACTAAGACTCATACTATATACTCTAACATTCCTTTTCAAACTAGAGCAAATGTATCTAACATGCATGCTTTGCTTGTTACACAGATAATCGAAAATCTCAACACTGAGTCTCTTAGGAAATATATCCAATAATTGCTCGGAAGATTGAGATCGGACAGCACCATGTCTCTGATGTAATAACAATCAACTTCCATATGTTTGGTTCTTTCATAGAAGATTGGATTATTGGCAATAAATATTGTAGCCTAATTATCACAGTGCATAGTCATTGAATGATCAACTTGAGTTCCAAATTCCATTAGTAAAGAACGTAGCCATGTAATTTCACAACATATCTAGGTCATAGCTCTATATTCTGCTTCTGCACTAGACCGTGAAATAACATTTTGTTTCTTGCTTCTCTAAGTGATCGAGTTACCATCCACATAAATGCAATAGCCTGATGTTGATTTTTTGTCTCCCGAATCACCTACATAATCAAAATCTGAATATGCTTCAATCTGTAAATGCCCATATTAGTTGTAAATCAAGCCCTTTCCTAGTGAATTCTTGATGTAGGTAAGTACACAAACAGCTCCTTGTCAATGTATTTGTCTAAGCTTCTGCATAAATTGACTTAGTAGTCCTACAGCGAACGAAATATCTGAGCGAGTGATTGTCAAATAGATTAATTTACCTATCATATGTTTGTACCTATGAGTCTCTTCCAAGAGCATCGATGTACTGTCCCAAAAGGAAGGATTTTGTTCTAGTGGTGTATTTTCTGATTTACACCCTAGGAGTCCTGTCTCATGTAGCATATCTAAGGCATACTTTCTCTAGGTGAGAACTATCCTGTCCTTGTCGCATGCAAACTCAATCCCCAGAAAGTATCTTGGCTTGCCCATGTTCTTGGTAATAAAGTGTTTGGACAGATACTCTTTTATTTTGCAATTCCTGTGGTATCACTATCTGTCAAGAGAATGTCATCTACATATATTGCTAGAAATACATAGCCAGCATCACTTGACTTGATGGACACAGAGTAATTAACTGCACACTGTCTAAACCCATTGTCCATCACCACTTGGCTTAACTTCTGGAATCACACTCTTGGGCTTTGTTTCAGTCCATACATTGCCTTTCTAAGTAGGCAAATATAGTTCTCCTCTTGAACAATAAATCTTGGAGGTTGCTTCATGTAAACTTACTCAGAAATATCACCATAAAGAAAGGGATTTTTGACATCGAGCTGATGTAGAGACCATGACCGATTAATAGCAACTGGAAGCAAAACGCGAATAGAGTTGAGCCGTGCAACTGGTGAAAAAGTAGCCTCATGGTCTACAGCATAAATTTGTGTAAAGCCTCATGCCACCAAGTGGACTTTGTATCACTCAACTAAACCATCTGCTTTATGTTTTACTGTAAAGACCCATCGACAGTCAACTACCCTTGTTCCTTCATGACAAGTCACAAGTTCTCATGTATCATGAGAAGTCAAGGCTTTTATTTTTTCTTCCATTATAGTTTTTCACTGAGGTAGAAAAAGAGCCTCTTGATAGTAATTTGGAGTAGGCTCTGCAGAAGGAGACAAGGCAAATTGGCAGAAGGAAGGGTGAAGTCTGTCATAGGTGACAAAGCTAGAGAGACGATGGACTGTAGTGGACTGAGTATCTTTTTGTAGAACTATCGAAAGGTCAAGGGAAGGATCTATAGATGTCAGAGTAGGAGTAGAGTCGGCCAAAGGAGGTACGGTTTGTCGTTGACAGCGATGATATACTTGTAAGGGCTTTGGGGCTTACTGGTCAATCTGCACAGTCAAATCATATAGGGTGTGACTCACAAAGACAGGATAAGGAAGAGAAGCAGACTCAATGACTGAATCAGTAACATCTGTGTAGGACTTAGACTCAAGAAAAGTGATGTTTGCTGAAAGAATGTAACGACGCGTAGGTGGGTGAAAACACCTATACCCTTTTTGAATTCTTGAGTATCCAACAAAGATGCATTTGAGTGATCTAAGAGTTAGTTTATCAAGCCTAGGTGTGATTCTGGGCAAAAGCAACACAACCAAATACCTTTGGAGGAAAAGCAAAAAGTTCATACTGGAGTAAGCACTACATCAAACCACAAATACTTAGGAATCTACTTCTCAATCATAATGGTGCAGGTCACATTTAAAATGCGTTGATGTTTGCGTTCAGCAACACTATTTTGTTGAGAAGTATGTGCGCATGAGGTTTGATGCAAGATATCCTTAGAAGTACAATAGTCTTGAAGATCACTTTGTAAAAACTCTAATGCATTATCAGTGCGGAAAACTTTGGGCATAACAAAAAATTGATTCATAATTTTAGCAAAATGATTTTGAATAACATTGAACATATATCGTCTATCCTTCAAGAGGTAAACCTAAGATATACAAGAAAAATCATCCACAAACACAATATAGTACTTATATCCTGAAATAGATATATCACAGGTAGGTTCTCAAATGTCACAATGAACTAAATCAAAAGGACTTTGACTCACTGACAAGGACTGACGCTTGTAGATAGCACGATAGTACTTACCTAACTAACACAACACACACACAAAGGACTCGACTGAAACCCATGGAATGGCTTACTGGAGACAACAATGAGATGGATGTCCAAGATGACAATGCTATAAGAAGGAAGAATCATCGGTGAAAGCAATTGTGTCAAGACCCTATGGAATATCATCACGAATCAGCAAGTACACATTGTCGCCTTGCTCATGGTCCAAATATTGAGACATCAACAATGAGTGCCAGAAAAGTGAAGGTACATGTGTGAATTGATAGTTGAATAAAGACCAATAATTGATATATAAGGCATCACTTCCTCATACAGAATATCTAATGTTATGAATCTTCCATTAATTTTATACATATAACTGGTATTATCTTTGATTAATAGTACAAAAAATAAAAATTTAGAGACATAGAAATAATAATTTCAGCACCGATGGGAGGAAACTTCTTGGTCCTCTTGTAGTAGTGAGTAAGTCGATGGATCCTACTCTCCACAAGGATGGTTGCAGTTGGAGGTGGAGGAGGAGAATGGGTTGTTACATCAATCGGTTAGGGCATGGGGGAGAGAAAGACGGATGTTGGTGGATTGAGGAGGAGGAGCAGGATGATGGATGATGCATCGGCGGGTTAAGGCACGGGAGAAAGGACGTTGCATTTGCAGTTTAGGGCATGGGAGAGAGGACATTGTGTTGGTAGGTTAGAGCACAGGAAAGAGGACGCTATATCGATGGGTTGAGGAGGAGAACGATTGCTACATCAGCAGGTGAGAGGAAAAGAGGTGAGGATTGTGGGAGAAAAGAGGTGAGGTACAGGTAGGACTCAGGGGAGAGAAATTCATTAAAATTCCACGGATAGAGGTGGGAAATGAGATGCGAGTTGGACTTTTGAGGGGGATTTGTGTCATCAGAATCCAAAGAAAACTAAAGGAAAGGAAATTAGTTTCCTTTAACTATTTTTTTAAGTGGCGTTTGTGTCTTCATTGGAAAAGGAAACGATTTTTATTCGTTTCCAAAGTATAAAAACCAAGAAAATTTTCATTTTCGTGAACATAAGATAGAATCCAAATGGAAACGCGTTTCTGTTTGTTTCCATTGACAAACAAAAATATCAAAAATTTGGTCAAATGGAAAATAAATTCTAATGATTTTTGTTTCCTTTGGTTTCCCTTTGACTAATATTATCCATTTTCTTTCATTTCCAAGGCATACTTTAGAATCCAATAGAATTTGTTTTCCATTGGTTTCATTTTCAACGATGTGCGTAAAACACTAGGATTTTATTTAATCAACAAGAATTTAAATTTTGTCCAAATCTATTCTAGTACTTTTCAGATGCACAAACCTCCTTGAAGTATCGTGGGTGCAACTATCATATGAATTTAGTGAATGCAAGGATATACCGCTCTTTGATAAAAGTTTGAAGGAGAATCCTTAATGTACTTGTTGGGAAAATTCAATTTTGACGATGGTTTTGTTAATTCTAACATGTGTTATATGTTTTAAAAAAATCCAAGTTAAATCAAGTTTATCTAGTATTGCAATACAAGTGAAGATATTTTGGTCAATGCAAAACTTAAAAATTTGCATAAAATTTCAAATTGCAATTATTACATGAGCGGTCTGACCACTTTTTGATCATGTTGATCGATTTTTGATTGTTGGATTTTATACCACACATGAAAAGGCTTTATTGATTTCAACTTTTCAAGATGCATGGGTCAACCTATTTTGTGGTGTAACATGAAGATTGCGAAAAGAAGTCAACTTATTTGTGGTGGAATCTCCAAAAACTATTTCTTCTCACGTTAGGTGTTTTGCATTAATAGAAGAGTAACAACAATAGAAAAGCTTTTATGCTAGTTGCTCTCTTTTATACCGTGATCTCTCTTGTTAATGTAGAATACCTTTAAATCTCACATAAATATACAAGTAGAGAAAAACTAATTGTTTGAGGTCCGAATACATGCAAATAGTTTGATCCTTTTCCATGATCTTCATGCTTCACCACAAATAGATCGATCCATGCTTGAAATTGGTCGACATTTTTCATTTGTATGATACAAAATTCACTAAGAAGTAGGACAACCTAAAGCGATAGGAGGTGAAATACTCATGTTATAATTGCAATTTAAATTGAATTTGATTCAGTCTTTTCAACTTTGTATTAACCAAAACATCTTTATTTGTGTTACACTGCTAGATAAACCTAATTAACTTGGAACTCATGAAGCATATAACACATGATCGAATTAACAAAATTTTCTATTATAGATCCTTGGTTGCTCTTGGCAAAGGTTGGTTATCCAATGGAAATGTGAGCATATTGTATTATGTGTTCAGAAAATGATCCTTGAAGGTGCTTATAGGGAATTTTTCCTATAGGCACCCTTTTTCATTTTTTTTATTTTTAAAAATAAAATCTAATTATATGTTAAAGTTTCATTCTGATTTGAGTTATATTCATTGTTAATTTTTAATATAAAATTTAACGAGTTAGAATTTAACAAAACATGTTGAATTTTAAGACCTTTATATCTAAGGTTAGTAGTTGTTAAATTTAAATGAAAATTTTACTATGTATTTATAAATATCGAATAAATATATCTACACAATTGTTTTTTCCTTATGTATTTATTAAAGAAAAAGGTGCCTACAATCAAGTTAGATGTAGACACCTATACCAAATTTGCCTCCTTATGTGTTACCATCAAAAATAATGTGATACCTGAATATGATATCACTTTTCCTATTTGATAAAATCACATATGGAAACATATCATATCTCTAAAGATGACATGTAGATATATTCCAATATAGACATTAAAGAGGCATTCCATTAGAGAAGACCTAAACCAATGATAGAAAAATAATCAACTTCTTTATTCTAATTATGGTTACCATTTCGTCAACATGTCTTTTAAATTTAATAATCTAATTTTGTCAAATTCAATGCCATAATTGAACATCTTGTTCATGCGATGAAGATACTATACTTTTTATCCTTTGGAGCATTTGCTAATGCTATTAATGGGTTAGGTTAAATCAATTAACTCATTTCACGTAATCTGTTATTTTAGCGTACATATTGGAAAATTAAACATGTTAGATCTATTAATCCAACCTCTTAACGGGTTGGGTCTTAGGTTAGACATTTGACCTAATTCGTTAACCTATTAGAATAAGATTTCCTTTTAATAATTTAAAAAAATGTAATGAGAATCAAAACCTATTTTCTTAATATTGTAGACTTAGTGTTTGATATGTTTTATGTGTGTCTTTTCCTCTATAAAAAACATATAATTTTTGTATTTTGTAGAAATTATTAATTAACTATTATTAGTTATTTATTTGTGTTTCATTGGTTCTTACGCTTTTAATGTTTAGACCATATTTATTTGATTGATTTGTACATATTTAAATATTATACAATACATGTTTGTATACAAGTTAATTTATTACAAAGATTTATCATTTTATAATATATCGACTCGATAACCTATCTATAACCCATTATTCAAATGGGTTGGATTGAGTTTCAAGTAAAGGGTTGTAAAAATAGATAATCACTTGATCTATAATCCGTTATCTCAAAACAAATTTGGTCACAGGTTGACCCTTAATACGATTCAACCTGATCAGTTGACACCTCTAGCTAATGGTTATTGGTTTGTATTCATGGGGTGTTTGTGTCAAAAACATAGGGGAGGGGTGTAGACACCCCGATTTTGAGGCGGCTCGTAGGTGAATTCTCCTGAAGATGTTGTTTTGGATGCGGCAAGCTTAACCACTTTTGAACCTTATTTGACATTTTAATTAGCCCAAGATCATCGCACAGACCGACCATAAGCCTATGGTCCGATTAACAATTCAGGTAGCTAGATATGGAATGCCAATCTAAAGCACCAATGTAGAGCACCAATATGGAGCACCAAGCTGACACACCAAGTTGGCGCACTAAGCTGGCGCACCAAGCTGGCGTACATAGTTGGCGCATGGCCATTTTTCAAGGTACTGGTTGTTGGCTTTCCATATTTTGTGCTTGTAACCTTCACTTGCGAATATTCCTTACGAATCTACGCAAGGCTGTTGAGTTTCGAAGCCTTTTGCGTCCCAAGGAGTTACCTCTTGATCTTCTTTAAAAGGTCATCCATAAGCAACATTTCTTCTCTCTTAGCAACTCACTCTCTTGGCAGTCCACCCACTCTTAGCAACCAGTTCTCTTGCATCCCTGAGCACTCTCTTGCATCCCTGAGCATCCGTAGCAGCGTCCAAAGCACCAAGGAGAAGCCACCTCGAGCCACCAAGGAGTACATCCAAAGGTATGTTCCCTTTTCACCTCCATGTAGTATCTGCATAACTTTTTGATTGAAGCTCATACTGCAGATTCAATTGATACAATACTTTTACGTTCATGTTTCTTGCATCCTTTGTCATGATGATATTTACTTGCACTTTTGCTGTGTTGATGCTCATTTGCACTTTCTTTGCTTAGTTTGGAGTTTATGATGTTTTCTTTTTATGCAAATTTGTTCAATGCTTGTCAGTCATGATGTTTGCTTGTACTATGACGTGCCTTTTGCATCCCATGTCATGTTTCCCTGCTGTTTAAATCCTACAAGATATTCTCATGCATCATAAAGAAAACATGTGCAACTGCAGTCCATATGAACCCATGAGAATGATTAGAAAAGAGAGAATGAAATGGATGTTCAAGTCTTGATTACTTAGCTTGATTGTGTTCCCTGACATCTGAAATAATGATCTGAATAGCCAGTAACCTAATTTATTGCATGCCATCTGCCCAGACTCTGAAATCAGACTGCAGTCTGATTCAGGATTTCTGGGATGCACCAAACTGGCGCACCAGGCGCCATCATAGTTTGCATCATAGTTTGCATGTTTTCCTGTTTGTTTTGGCTCCTGATCTTTTTGGTGTTTGATCTCTGATATGCCATGTTCTTGCTTGCATGATTTTAGCATATAATAACTCTGTTTGCATTGGTTTAGCATCTAGTGAAGTTAGCTTGTTACCTGAATTTGGTAAACTGGTGGCTTTTCAAGACTCTCTGTGTAGAGTTCTTTTGCTTCAATTTATGATCCAGACCCAGGTAGCATAGCTAGGATTCATTGGCTTTTATCAGAGTAGGGTTGTGTGGTCTTGTGTGAGGCATATTGCCCTTGAGCACAA
>JAMKQA010043473.1:0-13377 GCA_024699735.1 Posidonia australis | reverse complement strand
ATAAGTTAACGGGTCCATGGATCTAATAAGTGAACAGTTCTAACGGATTCAGGTCCACGAGTCTTATTTTCAAGACCCAGATCCAGACCCAGACCCACAGGTCTGAATCTAGACCCGACTCATTACCGCCTACTCTCCACCTCCATGCCCACAGCTCTACACAGGTTGGGAAACGCTCCCATCCGAATGGAAGCGTACACCTTCGCATCCCACTTCCTCTTGGCCAACTCCTCCACTAACCTCACTACCATCTCCTCCCCACTCCCTCGACCAAATCCACGACCCCCCTCTCCGCCACCTCCGCCACTGCGATCTTTCTCGCCCGCAGCGCCACGCCCCTTAGGACGCTACAATCCCTAAACTTCGCCCTCATGATCTCCATGAAGTAGGGCAGGAACGGGAGGTCGATGTCCAGCTCGCTCATGTAGAGGAACCCGCGATCCCTATGCATCGCGACATAGTCGTGGCAGACAGCGAGCATGAATCCGACGGCGGCGACGTGGTTGGTGATGCCGACAATGGTGGGGAGGGTGAGGGAAAGGAGGTCGGCGATCAGAGTAGCGAAGAGGGAGACCATGTGGGAGAGTTTCTAGCAGGTGGAGAAGAACGGACGGGAACGGACGAGGAGCGGGATTTTGAGGGGTGGAGGGAGAAGTGTCGAATAACTTGGGAGGTTCTGGGCAGAGTGAGGATTAGAAAATAAAAGAGGGAATGAGGTGGTGTTAAAATTTTAACATTTTAATCTTCATTATGGTCTAATTTTGTGACTAATTTGTGATAAAAATAAGGTCTTATTGTGACAAAAAATTTAACCACGTATCTTTTATGTGTTGTGGTTAAATAATATTTTATTTTATTTTTGTAAAACAATATTTTATTTTATTATTAAAAATGTATGTATCCATGATTATTTCTATGGTTATTTTGTAGTTAAACATATCAATTAGTCATAGATTTATTATACGTGACAAAAATTAATGGTTAAAGTTCTATTTACTTGCAGTAGTTCTTGTATCAAAATTATTTTATAATGGTCATAATAAAATAGTTCTGATATCATACAAGCCATCACCTAGTAGCAATGATTAATTTAATATGTAAGGGTACTAACTTGACAAGGTTAATGTCGTCAGATTTGACGTATACAAAGACCTAGTTGGCATACGAAGCTTTCATAAATAAAAAATTTATGAATTTGTTATTAATGTGCGAAAATAATATTTAAGATAATGATGAAAGTAGGTCATATGTTAAGTGTAAGACCGTATGTATCGAGGGTAAGTGGTCCTTAAGTAGGATTCATAAATTAATATTAAAAGAGACTTTCAAAGATATTCAAACAATGGATATGACTTACGAAGAATTAATTAAATTAAAGATATACATGTAATACTATTGATTAAAACAAAAAATGATGATTTCATTATATTGCATTGACCAATTATAGCCTTAATGCACTAGTGATGTTTTATTTTCAAAGATAATTATGTTGGGGGAGGGGGGAGGTCATAGTAAATGATTTGATACGAATCTCATTTCTTATTGACCATCTAAAATAATGGTGTTTGTACACTTGATCTGAAATGTTTCCATAGGAAACTCATTTCTTTTGCTTTCTAGATTATATAAATCACAATTCTATTCATTTTCTACCCTTCCCATATGGAATTTCGAAGAAAATCCTAGAGAGTTTGTGTACTCAGAAAGCACAGTAAATGATTTGATAAGAATATCATTTCTTATTGACCATCTAAAATAATGATGTTTGTGCACTTAACCTGAAATGTTTTCAAAGGGAACTCATTTTCTTTGCTTCTTATATTATATAAACTCCAATTCTTTTCATTTTCCACCCTTGTCCCCTGAAAGTTCGAAGGAATTCCTAATCCCCCTTCCTCTCATCTTCGGTGGCCCTCTTCATTTTGCGCCCCCCCCCCCCCCCCTCACCCTCCTCTTCGGTGGCTCCTCTTCCTCCTCCCTCTCCTTGCCTTGTCCTCCTTCTATGCCTTTTCTTCCTCCTTTCCTCCTCCTCCTCCTCCTCCTCCACCTCGTCCCTTCCCCTCCTTGCCCCTCTTCCTCCTCTGCCCCCTCTCCCTCCCTGCTTTCATCCGCTCCCCGCCCTCCTCCTCCACTTCGTCCCCTCCCTTCCTTGCCTCCTTCCTCCCGTGCCCCCTCTCCCTCCCCTCCTTCATCCGCTCCCCACCCTCCTCCCTACTTGTCTTCCTCCTCCACTTCCTCCCCATCCCCACCCTCCTCCTCCTCCTCCTCCCCTCATCAACAATGCTAGATCCAACAACAATTCAGTGAGCCTCCTTGTCGATGCTCATTTTTGACACTACCACACCCTCCAAGTGTGTGAAAAAAAAATTCAGTTCCAGTAACACTATGGGAACTGTTGTTCATTCTCCTAAGATCATGTGAAAAAAAAAGTCATCATTGATGTTCTTCTTGTACACCTTTTCAATGTGAATTTGTTATCAGTCAACAAATTCACTAACATTGTTGATTTGTAGACTTGCTCCTTGGACTAGTGTTAATGAACTTCAACTTTATTTCTTATGTTACATATATTCTGCACATTCCCCTTATATTAATCATCCTTTCGTTTGTGGAAATCATTATCTTTGTTAGCCTCTCTTGCAATATCATAGTTTTTGGATGGCTAATATCATTTATTGATCTATAGGAAAGCAACTTGTTTTGAATTTTGCACTTATTATGTCCTCTCTTTTTTACATGAATGCATGTCAATCTGAAATTTTAGTTTAAAATTTTTAAAAACTAGTTCACAAATGAATATGTGATATCTAATAATAGATACTTTTTTGTTGAACAACATAATATAGTTCACGTTTGAATTTTATGATCTCTTCTTTAAAGTCTAAACTAGTTTGCTCCTATCTACATATTGCTAATATGGGGGAACTTCTGCTTAATCTCATTATCTCTCTATCTACTTTCTTCACTTTCTTGTGTTTTTTTCATACATGATGACGAATACTCCACGTTTAGTCCAATAAATGTTTTTTAAAGTGAATCTCTTCATGCTTAGAACTCGTAACTATTTTCTCATGCCATCTTATCTCATGGTTGTACGTTTTCTCATAGTAATTAGAGGATGTGTTGATTAGTTGTTAATTGTTTGTTCTGAAGGATGATACAAAATAGTGACTCTTGTGTTATATTTTGATGATTTCCAAATTAATTTATTGATTTTTAAAGTTTTCTTTGAATTTAGTCTGTGATTTACTCATAAATGAAGCCTCAAAATTTGACTTGATGTTTCTTTGACAGCAGGTGTCACATATTTCATTCTTGAACATCATTTTGAGTGGTGTTTGAGGCTTATAATTGTTCACGTTTGTTATCTCTAGGCCACTACTTGGTAATGATAGAATCTCCACCATATTGAATTCGAACTTTTTTTCACCAATGCATGATGGCATATCAAAGAAATGCCTAAATGTTTTTCTCATTTTTTCTTTGAGTCAAGCATGCGCTTATCAAGAACTATGTGTATACATGTGAAACACAACAATGCTGAGCTATTGAGAATAGTTATATTTAACCAGTGCAAATTAATTTTTTCAACAAATGAAGACAATTCTTATTCCTGTTTCAATATATAACATTGATAGAAGTTCTTTTTCCTTCGTGGTGGTTGTTTCATTTTATTTTTTTTGTTTGACTCCTTGTAATCTTACTAGGTGTAGTTTTTGATGTGGTCTTCCTCATTTACCGTGTAAGGCCCAATCTAAATAAAGGTCCATCTTGTTTCAAATTTTTAGGTCAAAGAGATGTTATTTTAGTATTGTTTGTTAAGAATGACATGCATGAACGATTGGACTTGATTTTCTAAAATTAGATTAGTAGAATAGTTACTGAACTTGTCGTTTCACTCTACCTATGAAAGAGATTGTGTTACACTTTGTATGTAATGTTTTATATGGTTTCAAGACATAATGTTAAGATTTTATGTGATTTTTTTATAATTAATGACATTTATTTTGCCTTATGGTAGTTTGAAGATTGCACATTTGAGTGGCTCTATTAGCCTCAAGCTAGGGAATCCTATAACTTGAAAATTACAGAGTACATTATAAAATATTTAGTAAGAAGCATCCTCTACAAAGAGTCTTCGAGGCAAAAGAAACTTCTTCTTTGTCCGAATGAAGTTGCATTCATAGAAGTAATATTTAAAATCATGGATCACCATGTTTACAAGTTGAACAGATGAAGTACAAAAATTACCTCACTTTTGTGTCTTTTCGAGTATTAATATCAAATATCTTATTGCCAACTTCTTATTGTAATATTAACTCAAATTCTATTATTATATTGTAACTAATATATGTGTAGACAATTTAAGTGTTATCGAAATATCTCACCAGTTTATTTTGTAACTAACGTGAGATGTAATATTTTCATTCTTTTGATTTAGTTACATGACCATTACTCTATGCAGTTAATCTTCAAGTTGTCTATTATTTATTATCAAATTTTGTGTGAAAGAATATTCCTTATTATCGCCCAATAATTGAATAATAATACATTATTTCAAAAACAAAACAATAATACAAATCGTTCACTGTAAAAGATCGCATACAACAGATATTAATGCACTTTCATTGTTTATTTCTACATCACCGGGTACAAAGATACAGTAAGCTAGTTTCATCCCTTTTCCACTTCCAAATTCTTTGAAACAGAAGTATCAGTGGAACGGATCTATAATCTATTCCTTCAAGCGCAATTCAAAAAGCATACCAAGCATGCGAAAACCCCGCATCCCAAGAGCATTCACGTCTGCAATCGCGGACAACTTGCGACCGACTGCAGTGGCTTTCCGCGTCCCATGGTGAACCCACGGGTTCCATCCGGCATTCTTGGTGTCCGCGGAGATTGTCTAGCCGCTTCTCCCGGTGCATTGCCACCGGGCTGTTGAGAAGAACTCCCACGTGCTCCGTCCACCGCCCCTAGTCTTCGAGGACTCAACAGCTTGCTTGGCGATTCGCTCCCGACGAGGCCACCGCCGGAGTGTGGCGCCGAAGACAGTATTCCACGTCCATGGTGAACCTGCGCTCCACCCCGAGAC
Source organism: Posidonia australis (assembly GCA_024699735.1). NCBI lineage: Eukaryota > Viridiplantae > Streptophyta > Magnoliopsida > Alismatales > Posidoniaceae > Posidonia > Posidonia australis. The sequence goes on along the minus strand of JAMKQA010043473.1, from coordinate 8,282 downwards.
TTCCCACGACCAAAGCTCCACGACCGTGCCATTCCACCAGGACTACCCTCAGCCTGCCAAGACAAGAGAAACACAAAGTTATAATTGGTCAACGCAGAAAATTTTGATTCAATGTTGATGGGAGAACACGTCCCAAGAGCTCTCACGTGGTCAACATGGAGCTTCAGATGTTGGAAAGAGTCTATCGATGCTTCTAGAGATGGTTGCTCGTCGTCGTCGGATGTATCGTTAAAATAATCATGATCTCCCCTCCTATTCCTCATCACTGACCTCGGCTACAAAATTCAGTTTGATGAAAAGTTTAAAAAATTTGGACTGACGTTTTATATACAGTGTCGTAACCAGACATGGAAATGCAGATGAGCTCACCGAGCGCCTAACTAAGACACGAACACGGAGGCCTTTCCTCCAATTTCTCTCGTCATTTAATTTTTCTGCCTGTGCCATACAGGAGAGAATGGTAACACTTGAAAGTTTAAAAATCAGGAAATTCTTATGTACAGAACATGAAAGAAACACAAAGAGCGATATTTATCTAGGCAACAAGTGAGCAACTTACTGCCTTTTCGGCTTGGTCGATGGTGTCATACTCCACAAGTGCATGCATCTTATTTAGATGACAGCAGAAAAGTTTTGAGGATCACCAACATCAAGATCATAAAACATGTCAGTAGATGGATATAAATAAAGGATAAGAGATTATGCAATTATAGCAGCATGGGCATTCCAATAAGAATAGTACTTGTGCTCTTTATTGGAGGGCATACCTTGTTACTGATCAAGACATCAGTTTTATAGGATTTGGGAGAAGTTGGCTCATGGGGATGACATATTCTAATATTCCTAACTCTGTTGATACAATGATATAAATTAGTTGAACATGACAAATTTGTTTTTAATGCGAAAAATGTGAAAGTGAGGCATGAATGGCTAACCTCCCAACTGTGTTAAATATCTTCTCGAGCTTTGGATTAGAACATGCCTCAGGCAAATTTTCAACCACCACAGTCCGCAACTAAAGGAAAAATAAAATGAGCATTATGCATATGTTTTTTAGCAATATATTTGATAAGTTCAGAGAAGGATTATAATGAAAGAACCTGGAGTTCTTCTTTGTCTCTCTCAGAAAGGATTTGTTTTCGCCTAACTTTTTTGCCATCCTCACTCACATCCTTCCAGATAGAAAATGAGATAAAGATTTGGAAGATCTCAAGTTAAATGACTTGCTTATGAACGTGAAATGAACTTACAAGTTTTGATGAGGTCCTAAGTGCCTTTGCAAGCATAAAGTTGTTGCTGCCAAGTGACTTGACTTTCTTATTGGATACAATAGCAGCTATTGGAACTGTTACAAGAATAATAAAAGTCACTTTCATTTCCAATTAAACAAAGACAACAACAAAAAAAACCAAGAAATAGTACTGCTTGTTCTTAAAATAAAAGAAGCAGCAAATAGTAGATTTTCAGACTTAATTTGCAATGATGCAGGATAATAAGTTAACAAAAAACTTTTTTAAATATGTGAAAACTAGTTAACTTACAGGCTACAGTACAACAGTATATATAATATGTCAGGATTTGAGGAAGACTTAATGACCTACATAACTCACCATAACCCTCTGGATCTTTGTTTATAAGTTTCATCATGTACTCACTCGCAACTAAATTTGCATCAGTAAATTGATATTCCACCTACACACAAACAAATGAACGAACTCAGGAGTAAGAATTTAGAATGCAAAAAGAGAATTCATTGATTGATTCCACTTAGAAAGAAACAAAATCAGAAGTTAGTGTACAGAAAAATGTTGGTTTTAAATGTTGGTTAGCCTATTAACCATGATTTTAAATGTTGGTTTCGTGTTAGATTTTGGTTTGAGGAAAATAGAAAAATGTTGGACATCAGTGAAAATGTACATAGAAACATGGCAAAAATAGGGAAGTTCACGGAAATCCACTAAAAATTTTGAATTTTGATTAAAACTAATATTAGCATAAACCTCAAGTAAATGTACCATTTATGACAGTCATGCTTGGAGAAACTAAACCTACTTCTACCATCCGTGCATATTACACCCCAATTCTCATATCCACCATTCATATTATTTCTGACTCTAAGGGGCTATAAAAGTGTTGCTCAACATCATGTTGTCCTACCTGATAAATTTTCTTGTACTGGTTATTAGTCATCCTTATGTCCAATGTTGTCTTGACCTCAATTTGGAACCTATCTAATTGTTGATACTAATTCTTTATGTTTTTTTCTTTTTTGAAAATAACCACCAATCACCCAACCAATGTTTGAACTTTGGATATTATGTGTAATGGTATATATATACTTGCTGTGCATGGAGTTCAACCTATTGACCTTTTGTATAACTATAAAGAAGCTTCACTACTTTACCAAGTGATTGTGGATCCTTTAAATGTCTTCAAAGGCCAACCAACTCTGAGTTTGCTACTCAAGGCTTTTGTAGTGCCCATGGATGCAATCGTATACCCTCATTTGAGAAATATAATGGATACTGTAGAAACTAATAAGCACATATTCTGCTGTTTACTATAGCATAAGAGGCATCACTAAAAATGTAAGAACAAGTACTCAGAATATTTTAAATTATATAAAAAAACAACTTCAAGCAAACAATGGCCCATTAAAGGTGAGTAATGTGATTCCTTGTGATTAAAGGGGAGTCTGCTTTAATTATAGTTGAGTTGAATCATGTAAATTGCAAATTATAGCTGTTTTTATAATTCAGATGCATCAATTTTTATCCATGCAGCTGCCTCATGCCTATTCTGGTGAAACAAGAAACAAATTTGTTGAGTCAAACTCATTATCATGGATCGATAGCAATCTAGAATCAACAAAGCTGTTGTTCATCATTCTATGTTGTTTCATTGTCATTGTGCATGAAACTCCAATTCCTGAGCATATCTAGGACCCATGTGATTACAGAAACTACAACCCCTCCTTAATCAACTTTAATCTTTAAGGACAAATTCCTCTCATGGTTTCACATGAATTATTATTTAATTAAACAGAATATCAGTGCATATTTAGTAGAAGACCATGCAAGTGATTTGGTGAATGGAATGGGATACATAATAGATTGTTTTGTACTTGTTTGCGTGCTTTGCAGTTGAGCTTCTACTTCTTGTCAAAGTTTCAGGTTATTTTGATTATTGATTGCAGAGTCCGCATCTCAAGATAAACAATGTCTATGTTAATGTAGTTTCCTTGAATCATGACTCTATATATACTTAAAAATACGATTAAAATCCTCACAACGGTTCTGTTATTATACAATGACTTCTTTGTAGTGCATATAAATCCAGTCACACAAAGATAAAACATCAAATATTCTCCAACTTCAATTTTCCATGCCCGTCGATAAAGTAATTAATGACATCAAGCACCCATGAAACTGCATATCCGTGTAACTAATATGATGGTCCAATGTCAAAGTAATCCCTAAACATCCCCACCCTCATACTGAATTGCGCTGAATGTATAAACAATGCTTCCTAGACCAAGAAACGAAAGAATCTTCAACATATCCCTAAACAAGCATTCCATCATTCACGTTGAGCACACACAGAAAGAAGGAAACATAATTCAAACAATACGAGAAACAATACCGTCACAAACCAACCTGCTTCACGATCCTTTGGAGCGCATCGGACGTATTCCCCGCAAACCTCGGAGAACCCCTCCCGGACGAATCCGCAACCGGACTCCGCGGCATCTCCTGCTCCGCAAAGTAAACCCAATCCATCCCAACACCTCCACCTCCACCGCCATCCCCAAAGAAATTCAGCCACGGCCCGTAAAAGTAACAGCACCCTTGAATCTCCGCCGGTGCCTGCACCTGCACCCTCGGCACAAACTCCGGCGCGTCGGCGTTGAACTTAAACCCCATCTCCTCACTCCTGCTCCCCATCCCTTCCCCCTCCATCACCCCCCTCCTCTCCCCTCCCTTCCCTTTCTATTGCTCCCTCTCCCATTTTTTTGCGTGGTGGGAGTGTTTTTTGCAAGCCTTTGGCGAGGGAATACTCACACCTCCTCCTTTCGCGCCATCCCATGCCAGGTGACCGTTGGACACTGATTGACCGTTGACAACCCCATTCCCGTCATTTCATTGCGCACCCACCACCGCGCCCCCCACCCCCCCCACAAGGGCACCAAACACACTCTATCCGGATCCTTGCATCCAAACCCGGACCGCCCGTTTAACTCTCCTCTCCAGTTCCCACTCTCCAGTGTTCAGATCTCACTCTACTTCCTCTCTCTAGAACAGAAATGGCGAACGCTTGGAAAAGAGAGAAACCTTCCCCTCTCTTCTCTATCAAATCCTTCCTCCTCATCGCGCCCATCTCTCTCCTTCTCCTCCTCTTCCTCTTCTTCCGTCCCCAAAATCCAAACTCGAGCACCACCGCTTCCCATCTCCTCCTCGGACCACTCTTCCCCTCCTTTCCGACCTCGATCCCGCCACTCGACTGCAATTCCCACCCACAGGCGTCGCCGGTGTTCGCCAGCGTAGTGGAGGGCGTGAAGTACCCGTTCCTTTACTCTCTGGCGGACTTTGGTTCCTTGCCGGAGAAGCCGCACAAAAACATCGCCAGGATGATGAAGGGGAAGGGGTTCCGGAAGCCGGACATCTCGGTGACGATCCAGGAGGTGTTGGAGGGGAGGAAGGGGGAGGTCGGGAATGGGATTGTTGTCGATGTCGGGGCCAATGTCGGGATGGCGACGTTCGCGGCGGCGGCGATGGGGTTCGGAGTGTTGGCGTTCGAGCCGGTGTTTGAGAACTTGCAGAGGATCTGTGAGGGGGTGTTTTTTAACCGGGTTGGAGGGCGGGTGGCGGTGTTTGCTGCCGCCGCTTCGGATAGAAGAGGGAGCATTACTTTTCATAAGGTATGTTTGATGAACATCTCGACTTTAATCTCTAGTATGTACATTTTTTCCTCTGTTATATGCTGCTATGTTTCTGAACATTGAAGTCACTGTGCTCTATTGTGGATTCTTCCCTTGCAAGATGATAATTTTTTGTGCAGTTGAATTACAATACTTTATCCCCTCGTTATTTTCCAGCAAATTCATCCTAGTATTGTCTTTACTTCTCTTGACGGGATCAATACTACTAGAAGTGAAGTCTTGAGGTCCTTAGGTGGGAAGTTAGCACGTAATTTTCAAATTTATTTATTTGCATTGCTTGAGCACGGAACAATTGGTGAAGTGTTCTGAGCTGCTTTCGGTTCAATCAAAACTGAATTGAGTCGCTTATTTGACATTTAAATATCTTGGACCTAGGTGATGTGAATGCTGAATCCCTGTTTTCATGAGGAAGGACAGCAGTATTTACTTGGGGTCAGCCCAGGGTCCGGCCTATCAAGCCCAGCACTGGGCCGGGTCAGGCCCTATGTGGGCCGTGGGCCGTGTCGGACCTACATGTTAGGCCTACACAGACATGTAGAATAAGTTCATTTTGGCCCGCAAAAGAGAATCGGACCGGACTGGACTGGACTGAGTTGGGTCGAAAATAAAAAGAAAAAAGGACTGGACCAGGTTAGCCTGGAAATTCTAAAAAAAGAAAGGACAGGGCCCACGGGCTCGACATAAAGCAAAAAGAAAGAAAGAAAGGGTTGGGCCTGTGGGTCCATCATAAAGAAGAAAGAAAGAAAAGACACTAGTCCGGCATAAAAAAAGACCTGAACGTTGTGCAACGTTCCTCAAGAATGTTGCTGCAACGTTCCTTTAAAACATTGCACAACGGTTCTTTAGTTTTTTTTTCTTCACATCAAATCTTTCCATTTTTCAACTATAAATAAATTCTAACTCCATTCATTTTTTTTTCACAATTCAATCTTCTCTTATTTACTACAACTCATATTCTCTACTACTTTCTTCCAATTTAATCTTTTCCAGTGAGGATTTGGCTGTTTGACTTTAGATTCTGTCGCGTCTGTTGCTCTCCAATCTTCACGCTACACCAGCTGAGTTTACAACATCAAAATTTCTTTACTTATAATCCTTCCATTTTTGGTTTTTGATTTTTATAGGTTAAGGGTTTTTTTTAATTTTATATTCTTTTCTTTTATATTAAAATGGATAATTTTAGTAATATTGGTGGCCATTATTATATCCCTAGTATAGAATCAGAACAACCTCAATTTACCTTAACACAGACTACACAGTCCACAACCACTTAAAAAAACATAGGAAACAAAGTTCTTAGGTTGTTCGGCCTAAAAAAACAAAAGCTCGATCTGACCGGGTGTAACATCTGTGTTTGGATTTTTTCATTTTAATATAAACCATGGATTTCTTGTAATTATTTAAATATGGTTTATTAATGGTAAATCCAATTTGTGTTTGTTGGTTGTGGGTTCCCTCTGTGTTCTGTGTTCTGGTTTCTCCCCTGTGGTGTGTGTTCTGTGGCTAGTGGGTCGGTTCTGCCTTGAGAACCGTACTTGTGGTGGACCCATTTGGGGCTTGGGGTTTTGGGCCTTGACTTGGTCAAGGGCCAGCTGTGCGAGGCCTTCACCCGTTGCCTCTTCTCCCCACCCGTGACGAACCTGGTTCCAGTCTCGTGAGCTAGCGGGGGAGGACTGTCTGATCCATCCCCTCCGCTCTGAGCTACGAGCAGTTACGGAGCGTTGACGGGATTCTGGGAGGCTGGCATGGCGGGGAGCTTTAAGAGGAGGTGCTTGGCTCGGGGGAGAAGCAGAGGAGTTGAGAAGGAGCGAGTGAAGTGGGTGGCTGCTGCGGAAGCTTCGCGCGTTTGGAGAGCTCGCGCGAGCGTGGGGAGGCTGGGTTGGTGCCGTGCACCACCGGAGGAGGGTACGCGAGGCTCGCCAGAGCCAGGTACGCGTCCTCATCCCTTCATCTCTTCCGTTTGCAGCATGTGCCATTTTAGGGCAAAAATGGATTTAATGCATGAAAATGTTGTATAAATCACGATAAAATGTGGAAATGATGTGAATGAGTTGAATAGCATGTTTAGGATGTGATCATACTATTAAATGGGGTTTTTGTGTAGATTTCGTGGATATTGTGAAAGCATGCTACAGTGATGCATTTTGAGCTCCATGGCTTTGTGATTTTCGTTAGAACAGCATGCTTAGTGGATTTGTGATTTGTTTGAGGAGTTTTGAAGTAGACTTGAAAGTCTACGCTCCATGTTTTATTGGAATTTTATGGTGATGGTTTGAGGGGTCTGATCCTCACTCCCACTTGGGGGAGAAAGGGAGGAAGGTGGCCTGGGACGTTTTCTGCAATGGTAGAAAATGGTATGTCGAATTGGTTTCGGCATACCGAAGTGCTTCCAGGTAGTTCCCTGGATCACTGATTCGGACGGTCGAAATGTTTCGGTCGACCGAATCAGGGGATTTCGGATGACCGAACGATTTCGGTCGACCGTTTTCAGGGGGAACTGGTTTTTCTGACAGGGTTTCGGAATGCCGTTTTGTCTTGGTCGACCGAATCAGGGAATTTCGGTCGATCGGAACGAAAAACGGTATGTCGTTTTTGAGCCCAGAAAGAAATTGATTAATGCATAAGGAATGATGATTAAATGGGGATAAATGCATGATGAATACATGATAAATGTATGAAATGCGTGAAGATTTCATGAAATGAGATGCATGTTGTTAAGCTAATTTTAAATGATGTTTTTCTATGAAAAAATAGGAAATATGGCATGTGAATTAATGTGGACCCAGTGAGTAGACATGGAATTCGGGTCGGGCTGGGCCTGGGCCGGGCCGGGCCGCCTGCAAAGAACCATGGGCCCGGCACGGCCCATGGCCCGCTTGTGGGCCGGTCCTTCGGGCCAAAAAAAAAACAATAAAATAATATTAAAAAAAAAATTTATTTGTTTTACATCATTTGTTTACATAAAGAATACAAAATATATTTACATCATTTGTTTTACATTTTTTTTCAATTTTTACATAAAGAATTAATCTTGTGGAGAGTCTGTTTTGCTTGTCGAAGTTGATGTCGCATCATCGTCTTCTTCTGATTCAGACTTTAAGTTCAAACCTTCAAAATGACTAAGCGCATCATACCAATCTTTCAAGCAGACGGAGGCTTCTACAGACTTCTCCGATAATCTACATCTTTTATCATTTAATACTCTTTTTCCTGCAGAAAATGCAGATTCCGATGCCACAGTTGACGCCGGAATCGTTAGTAAATCTTTTGCCATTCTTGAAACTATAGGAAACCTAATAGCTGTAGTAGACCACCAATTTAATATATTTAAATTATCTATTTC
>JAMKQA010043472.1:0-18845 GCA_024699735.1 Posidonia australis | reverse complement strand
TGTTATAAATTGTGCTAATGGTTCTTAAATGGTGTTTTGGGCTAGGAAACTAGATGAAATGTTTTGTTTCTCCGGTGTTGAGAATAAAGGTTTATGAATGAGCATGAGGTTTTGAAAGAAAAGAAAAGAAAGTTTGAAATGCCATTGTTTCCCATGTTTTCTAGTTGAACATGTGGTTTTGGCAATGATTGTTGTTTAGCAATAGTTTTCAGTGGATTTTAGTGTTGTTTTTGGGACGCGTACTGGGTGACATTTCTGTCACTCACGCGTGTTTTTCCTTGTCCCCTTGCTTCAGGTGCTCAGGTGTAGGAGCAGTCTAGTCTGGTGCATCTTTTTCGAGCCACGTTTGCCACACACAGGTCTGGGTGATTAGTCTTAATTATTTTATTGCTGCTATTTAAATTCTTTTAGCTATACTTGGGCTGTTCTTGTACTGTTGTGTAGCATCGGGGTGTTACACACCCGCACTGGCCACCACAGGGTACGTCTCCTCAAGGTGTCCTCAACACACGGTGCTCAGGAGGGAGTGTCATACCTCCACACCCAATAACACCCGAGCTTTAGTGCTCACAGCTAAAGTAGGAGTATCATACCTCCCCGTCATGCCACAAGACATCTCAACCCGCGGACTACAACCCTAGCCTTGAGACGACAATCAAGGAGTCTCATACCTCCATGACCCGACGTCCTTCAACCTCAGGTATCTCGACCCCTAACCTCAACCAGTGAGTCGCGCCCAACCACCTAAGAATGTTGTTACATTCTCTAGTCCTGACGGCACGGTCCCACACTGTCTCGGCCCACACACAGAAAAGTGGGAAAACCATTTCCAAAATCTGCCAACTCACCTTTTTTTTAAATCATTTTTAAAACCATTTTATATCTTTGGAAACTCTTCCAAAACCTCCACAAAATGACACATCAAGTGTCCCAAGGGACCACCATTGATGGCCCACAGTCTCATCTCAATGGGACAAAACAAACCAATCCGGAAAATCCTCGAAAATCATATTTTAAAAAAAACAATCTGGTCTTCCAATCTGAACAGATTCGATATACCGAAAACCCCTGCTTCGGTAGACTGTTTTGGATCGGTCGATCGAATCAGGTCAACGGTCAACACTCTGGTTAAAATCAGTATTCCAAAAATTGTTTGGTCGACCGTCTAAAATTGGAAGACCCAAATTTGACCATAGGACCAAAACTGATAGAAAAACGGCATACCAAAATGGTTTGGCATGCTGAATTCTGCGAAAAGCAGAAAATGGCCCAAACCCTACAGTTTGAAATCGCCCTAACTAGGACCGATGATTGAACCCCTCAAGCAAACACCAAAAATCTTACATAAAACTTAAGATGTAGACCCTCAAGTCTACTCCAAATCCACACAAGCAAAACCAAAATCCATTCACCATGCATCAAGATATAAAATCACAAAGGCGTAAGGGTCAAAACGACACAAAACTCAACCACCGGCATAAATGCCCATAAATCCACCATAAATTCTCATAAATTCATAATAAATTCTATGAATGTAAATTTACCTAGATTTCATGCAATCCTATCAATTTCTGCCAATTTCATGCTCTCTATGACAGGGGTTGGAGATGCGTGCCTATAATGCGTGTTCCAGCGATCCTCTAGCCAACTCTAGCGACCACGACCCTCGTCGAGGCACACACGACCACAATGGCACACCACCCGAGCTCCATATGCCACCACGAGCCGTCGCACGCCTCCGTCGACCCACGAGCACACTGAACAAAGGAGGGAAACGCAGGGAGGAGAGAAATAGGGGAGGGAGAGAGAGAGAGAGAGAGAGAGAGAGGGAGAGATGGGAATGAGGTGGAGTGAGTGGAGGGGGAGGAAAGGAAGGAAGGCGTGCTCGGAACAGAGAGGAAAGCACTCAGAGAAGAAGAGGAGGAGGTGTGAAGGAAGAGTCGTCGGTTGCGCATATAAATATGCACCCCAAGGTGGTAGTTGTGTGCATGCATGCACAGTGCAACCACCAGCCTCCCGCACTAGCTAATAACCGCATCGAACCCTCCCACCAATTGGCCCAAAATGCGGGCACCACACGGACCCCACACCCGGGCCTACACAAGCACAGTGCCAACCACGTACAAGGACACATAAATAGAAGCCGGCTCACGAGGCCCAAGCCCAAAAGCACAAATCCACACAATGGGCCTCGGAACAGTAACACCCATCCAAGAATAAATTCATTAAAATGTAAATAATTACAAAATGAATTTTACGAGTGTTACATCTTAACCACCTTAAAAGAAGATTTCGCCCCCTAAATCATTAGGCAAAAAGGTATGGACATTGGGCTAAAATGGCTTCTTCACGTTCCCATGTGGCCCCCTTGACTCCATGATGCCGCCACTGCACTAAAACCAGCGAAATCACCTTGTTTCGCAGCACTTGCTCCTTGCAGTCAATAATTTGGACGGCATCCTCCACAAAGGAAAAATCTTCCTAGAGCCTTTCTGATTAAACTAGGATCACATGAGATGCATCTGCCAGACACTTCCTCTACATGGAGACATGGAACACGTTGTGCATGGACGACATCTATGGTGGCAGACCCAACCAATAAGCAACCTCACCGATCCTCTGGGTGAGCTGTTATGGGACAATATAGCGAGGACTCAGCATGCCACGCTTCCTGAACCTCATGACACCCTTGGTCGGCGACACCTTCAGGAACACATAGTCTCCCACCAGAAATTCCAACAGTCTTCGCCTCCTGTCGGCATAGCTCTTCTACCAACTCTGTGCAGCCAACAGCCTGCTACGGATCAAATCAACCTTATTCGCATACAACTGCACAAGCTCAAGACCAATCAATTGACGTTCGCCCACCTCACTCCAGTAAACCGGCGATATACTTGGCCTACCATACAAAGCTTTGTATGACGTCATCCCGATACTTGAGTGATAACTATTGTTGTAGGCGAACTCAATCAGTGGCAAATGGTCCTCCCAACTCCCTTGAAAGTCGAAGGCACATGCTTTGAGCATATCCTCCAGTGTCTGCAATCCTCTCTGTCTGACCATCCGACTGAGGATGAAATGCTGTGCTATAGTTGAGCACGGTGCCAAAGGCCTCATGCAGAGTTCTCCAGAACCTTGAGGTGAACCTTGTGTCTCTATCTGACACGATGGACACCAGAACACCATGCAGCCTCACCACCTCAGACACATACAACTCCTCCAGGCGATGCATCAGAAGCTTCACCCGAATGGCCAAGAAGTGAGCAGACTTGGTCAGCCGATCCACGATCACCCACATGGTGTCGTTCTTCCTCTGAGTCTGTGGCAAACTAGTCACGAAGTCCATCGAGATGTGCTCCCAATTCCACATAGGAATATCCAATAGCTGCAAGGTCCCTCTAGGTCTCTGGTGCTCTGCCTTGACCAGCTGGCAGGTTGTACACCTCGCCACATGGTCAACAACATCTCTCTTCATGCCAGGCCACCAAAAGTTCCACCTCAGGTCTCGATACATCTTTGTGCTCCCAAGGTGAATGGTGTACCTAAAGCAATGTGCTTCATCCAACAACCTCCGCCTAGCCTCCTCATGTTGGGGCACATACAGATGCATATCATACCTCAGCTCTCCATGTGCCACAATAGAGAAATGAGGCTCTCCACCAGCCTCCAACTTCTCAAACATAGCCTGAACAAATGGGTCCAGCTACTGACAAGCGACAATAAACTCTAACAGCTTAGGGCGAACAGACAGGTTGGCCACCCAAGCACTAACCGTTCCCCGAGCTTGCCGCTTCAGTCTACAGTTCACTAGATCCTCCAGCATGGTCCACACCTTGACCATCAGGCTTGTCATCACGTGCGTACGCTGACACAAGGCATCAGCGACCACGTTGGCCTTGTCGGGGTGGTAGGACAGGCTGAAATCATAGTCCTTCAGATACTCTACCCAACGACGCTACCTCGGGTTGTGGTCCCTCAGCGTGAAGATATAATTCAAGCTCTGATGATAGATGAAGACCTCAAACTGCTCCCCATAGAGATAGTGTCGCCAGAGCTTGAGAGCGAACACTACGACAATCATCTCCAAATCGTGGGTCGAGTAGTTCTTCTCATGATCCTTTAGCTGGCACGAGAGATACGTGATGACATTGTCATGATGCATCAAAACATACCCCAACCCAACACCACTGGAGTCACTATACACAGTGAAGCCACCACTCCTAGAAGGCAGAGTCAACATAGGGGCAGAAACCAAACGAGACTTTAGTTCTTGGAAACTCGCCTCACAATTTTGGTCCCAAGAAAATGGAACTCCCTTCTTGGTTAACTTTGTCAAAGGCGCGACTATGGAGGAGAACTCCCTGATAAACCTCCTATAATAGTCCACCAGACCCAAGAAACTGCTAATCTCCGTCATCGTCCTGGGTCGCTCCCAACTGCTCACCGCCTCTACCTTGGCAGGATCCACTCTGATGCCTTCTCCAGAAATCAAATGGCCAAGGAACATGACTTCACTCAGCTAGAACTCACACTTGGAGAATTTGGTGTATAGCTGATGATGCCTTAGAGTATCCAAAATCACCCTCAGGTGCAAGGTATGAGTCTCAACATCTGGGGAGTAGACCAACACGTCATCAACAAAAATCACAACGAACTGGTCCAGAAAAGGGCTGAAGATCCTGTTCATCAGATCCATAAACACAGCCGGTGCATTAGTCAAGCCAAAAGGCATGACCATGAACTCGTAATGCCCGTACCGCATCTGAAGAGCAGTCTTTTGAATGTCTGAGTCTCGTATCCTCAACTGGTGATACCCTGACCTTAGATCAATCTTCGAGAACATGGATGCAACTGCAACTGGTCGAACAGGTCATCAATGTGGGGCAAGGGATATTTGTTCTTCACTGTGATCTGGTTCAACGTCCGATAAACTATACACAGTCGGAGTAAACCATCCTTCTTGCTAGCGAACAAGACAGGCGCTCCCCACGAAGATACACTCGGCCTGATAAACCCCTTGTCTAGCAACTCCTACAACAGAGTCTTGAGCTCTCGCAATTCCGCTGGCGCCATGTGATAAGGAGGCTTCGAAACAGCACCAGAATCGGGGATCAGATCGATTGAGAACTCTACTTCCCTATGAAGTGGCATACCAGGTAAATCGTCAGGGAAAATGTCGAGATATTCACACACTACAGAGATGTTGTGAACACCCAACTCAAGAGAAGTGGAGTTAACTCTATTGGCTAGATACCCCACACAACCCCTGACCAAAGACTTATAAACCTTCATAGCTGAAATGACAAGCTTAGGCTCATTCTGACACCCACCTTGCACAAAGAAAGACCCATCCTTAGGAGACCCAAAATAAACTCTCCTCCGAGCACAGTTGATCGAAGTGGACTGCTGTGCCAACCAATCCATGCCGAGTATCACATTGTACTCCTGCATGTTCATCACGATTAGGTTGGCGTTGAACTCTCTGCCATTCAACGTCAAGTTGACAGACTGCAGATATTTCCATGCCAAACTGTGCTCCCTTAGCGGCATTACTACGCTAAGATGAAAGGCCAGTCTAGCTGGTCTCTCTCCCAACTCCGTCGCAAAAGACTTAGAGATAAAGGAGAAAGAACTCCCTGAGTCAAGCAACACTTTGGCTATCTGACCAGCCACAATAAAAGAACCTAATGGCTAAACAAAACAACACCACACATCCAGACAATCAGGAAGATGTCTAGATTACAAGGAGATTACAACAAATCTCAGAGGATTACAGAACCAACTAGTCATCCTTAACCTCAACTACATCTCTTGAAGACCTAGCACTTGGAGCTGCAATGGTAAACACCCGTCCCTTAGTTGGCTGCTGCGGTGCGCTTCCTGCCTTCTTCGGCAGTTCCGAACTAAATCTCTCCCGCCTTCCCATAATTATAGCACACCATAGAGGTCGAAGGCTGCCGAGGATGAGGACAATATGCAGCGATGTGGCCCACCTAACCACAATTGAAGCACTGGTTGCCACCAGGTGCACTGGACCCTGTCTGATTGAGGCCAGCTCCGCTACTCCCAACAAAACTCTACCGGCCCGTAGAGGAAACACTAGACCTTGCCTTATGCTTCTTTTCAAGGCTACCTGAACTACTGACACTTGGAGGACCGAAGAAAGCGAATCGGGAGGTTAAAGAAGACTTACCCTTCCCTTTGGGGTGGCTCTCCATAAACGTCTGGTGCTCTGCTTCGAAGCGGTAAGCCATCCCAAACATGTCCTCCATAGTCTAACACCGATAGCCCATCACCTTCACTCGTAGCCCTGGGTTCAAGCCATTCATAAACCTCTACGCCCTGGGTTCATAGGCAGGAGCAAAGTGTTCTAGCCAGGCGAACTCAGTCTCATACTGGAGCACCGACATCGTGCCCTGCTCCACACTCCGGAAATCTCGACGAAGCTACTCCTTCACATGAGAGGGAAAATACTTGTCATAGAAGGCTGCCTTGAAATCCTTCTACTGGATGCTAACAATGACTGAGTCCGGGAACTTGAGCCGGCTCACAGACTTCCACCACCTATCTACCTCACCATTCAGCAGATAAGTCGCCAACTGCACCAATGCTCCTCTAGGCACTCCAAGCTCTCCAGCATCTTCACCACCTTCTCTAACCAAGTCTCACTCTCCTCAGCATTGACCTTGCCCTTGAACGACGGTGAATGAAGCTTCGTGAACTGGTTTAGCCACGGGTCACCCAATGGCTCACTAGCACTACTCTTGCTGAACGCGTGAGAGATCCTGTGTGCCAAACTTCTCAGTTCCGCACGGACCACCTTCCATCCGCCTACGTCCTCTTGAGACTTAGTCTCCTCGACAGGGGCCTTCCCTTAAGACCACAAGAAGGCATCCTGTTGGAGAAAAGCAAAGTACTTGCACCATAGACAAAGCAACAACTAGAAAACCACGAAGAGATCAAGTGCAGACTCTACCATGCATGCAAAACCTATGGAGTCTGCAGACTAGACACCCTAGGTGTAGTGCAATCTAGTGAACCTAGAGTTCTGATACCAACTATAATGCCCCACATTTTCCATGATAATTTAAAACAATTTAAGCTATGGGAAAATTAAAGCTAAACAGAAAATATCTAACTACTAGGAACCTGTGTGTGAGACAAGGAGACTCTAGACTATATGCATTACGCTAAACCTCTGCATGCCTACACTTGCAAACCAAAAACACGAGAAAAACGCATGAGTGACAGAAGTCACCTAGTACGCATCCCAAGAAAACCATGGAAAGCGAAACATAATTAATTTTCTTTTAAAATTCATTTTGCAAATCATTTTCCCAAAACCTCACAAGCCAAACCCACACTGGCCAAAACCACAATCGGGGCCCTACTAGCCCAAAACCACAAGCAAAGGCCCTCGATGGCCAAAACCACACATAGTGAGTCAGGAAGCCTGGCGCTAGGCAACCAAACTCTAGCGACAAGTAGTCCACCGAAGAGCAACCAACGGCGTTTGCACTGCCACGACGTACCACCCTGTGTAGGAGCCGCATTATCCTACGATTCTCCCACCTAGAGAATCCTTACAAAACCAACCCCTCCTTGAGAAGGCTGCCCTGTCTCTCAGGACGCTACCAGCTACAGGGCACATGTCTCACCTGCACTGGCCACCACAGGGTACGTCTCCTCATGACGTCCTCCACACATGGTGCTAAGGAGGGAGTGTCATACCTCCACACCCAACAACACCTGAGCATCAGTGCTCACAGCTATAGTAGGAGTATCATACCTCCTCGTCATGCCATAAGACACCTCAACCCGCGGACTACAACCCTAGCCTTGAGACGACAATCAAGGAGTCTCATACCTCTAGGACTCGACGTCCATTAGCCTCAGGTATCTCGACCCCTGACCTTAACCAAGGAGTCGCGCCCAACTACTCGAGAATGTCATCACATTTTCTGGTCTCGATGGCATGATCCCACACTATCTCGGCCCACACATAGAAAACTGGGAAAACCATTTTCCAAATCTACCAACTCACCTCTTTTGAAATCATTTTCAAAACCATTTTATATCTTTGGAAACTCCTCCAAAACCTCGACAAAATGACACATCAGGTGTCCCAAGGGACCACCACTAACGGCCCACAGTCCCATCTCAATGGGACAAAACAAACCAATCGGGAAAACCCTCGAAAACCATATTTTATAAAAGCATTTGGGCCCTAATTCAGCATGCCAAACAGGTTTAGATGCCGAAAACCCTGGTTCAGTAGACTTATCTGGATCGATTGATCGAATCAAGTCAATGGTTAACTCCCTAGCCAAAATCGGTATTCCAAAAATGGTTCGGTATATCGAAATCTCTTGATTCATGCGACCATCCAAAATCGGACGACCAAAATCTCCTGATTCTTGCGACCATCCAAAATCGGACGACAGAATTTCGACCTGAGGACTGAAACTGACAAGAAAACGTCATACTGAAATAGTTCGGTATGCCAAATTCTGCGAAAAGCAGAAAATGGCCCAAATCCTACAGTTCGAAATCTCCCCAACTGGGATTATGATTAGACCCCTCAAACAAACACCAAAAATCTTGTATAAAACATAAGTATGGACCTTCGTGTCTACTCCAAATCCACACAAACCAAACGAAAATCCATGCACCATGCATCAAGATTAAAAATCATAAATGCCCATAAATCCACCATAAATTCTCATAAATTCATAATGAATTCGACGAATGTAAATTTACCTAGATTTCATGTAATCCAATCAATTCTACCAATTTCATGCTCTCTATTACAGGGGTTGGAGATGCGTACCTATAATGCATGTTCTGACGATCCTCCGGCCAACTCCGGCAACCACGACCCTCGTTGGGGCTCACACAACCACAGAGGCACAACACCCGAGCTCCACACGCCGCCACGAGCCGCTGCACGCCTTCGTCGACCCACGAGCACATCGAACAGCGGATGGGAACACTGGGAGGAGAGAAACAGGGGAGGGAGAGAGAGAGGGAGGGACGGGATGGAGGTGGAGTGAGTGGAGGGAGAGGACGAGTGGAGGGGGAGGAAAGGAAGGAAGGCATGCTCGGGATAGAGAGGAAAGCGTGCGGAGAAGAAGAGGAGGAGGTACGAAGGAAGAGTCCTCGATCGCGCATATAAATATGCACCCCAAGGTGGTAGTTACGTGCATGCATGCATGCACAGTGCAATCACCAGCTTCCCGCACGAGCTAACAGCAGCACCGAACCCTCCCACCAACCCTACTCGGACCCCACACCCGGGCCCACACAAGCACAGTGCTACAATGTACAGTGCCAACGACGTATAGGGACATGCAAACAAAAATCGGCCCACGAGGCCCAAGTCCAAAAGCACAAATCCACACAACAGGCCTCGAAATAGTAACACCAGTCCAGGAATAAATTCAATAAAATGTAAATAATTACAAAATAAATTTTACAAGTGTTACAGGTTTATGCCCAATTGTTGCTTTGACAGGGTCATGGTTGGACCCGTCTTGGCTTGATTGCTCTTGCGTGCCTCTAGTGGTTTGGTCTTGTGCATGTGAAGATTCTGTTAGGCTTTTGTTCTCACTCGAGACGTGGCTGTTGAGATTTCTTGGGCTAATGTGCTCGTAAATGCTCTTGGTGGGCTCCACTACTCTCTTCATTGTATCCAGAGGCTTTGGAGGAGGCTCGTCTCTAGCGTAGACTTCATGAGGGTGCTAGCAGAGGGCGTTTACTACACGGGCCACTCATATTGAGCATAGCTACTAGCAAAGAGCAATGATTGTAGTCTCTAGGTCATACCAGTCTATGTCGTACTCATCATAGACTGGCAGCACGTCCTCAAGACCATTTGTTCTAGTAAACTCGTCTTGCATTGGAGGAGGTCCTTGGTTGATGTAGGCCATGATGCCTTCGGTCAACATCTCTTGAACCCGTTGACTGTCCCCAACATCGTCATCCTGGTCATTGTATTCATCATAGACTGGTTCACTCATTGTATTCTCCCAAAATTCGTTTATGTCGACTGTCAACGTGCCTACCTCCTCCTCATCCTCGGGGTCTGTTTGCATGCATTCAACAGTTACCAACTCAGGGATTATTGACTCGTCTTCCACGACCTCCATGTGGATAGTTGAATGGTTGGGGCAAGGGCTCTTGATGAATCTTATATTGTCCCCCTTGACTTGCCCTTAGTCTCTCTTTAAGTTCAGACCACATGATTTCACCTTGGTCGTTTAGGTCATAGATCTGACCATTGACCGTGAAACACTCCTCTAATGTATGCTTGTTCTTCTAATGGTACGGACAATATTTGGATAGGTCAGCACCACGAGCATTTCGAGTTGGAGCTAGGGGTTGAATATCTCCACTTTCAACCAACATTTTGTAGATGTTGCTGAGTGGCTCTGGAAGCGGTGGATAGCTTCGCCTCTGGTAGCTCTGTGGGGGAGGAACAACGTGGTAAGTCCTTTGCCTCTATGGTTTCTCCTGTTGGGCGTAGACTTGGTAGTTCGAAGGCTACTCTTGTTGATATTGTTGGGGCTGTCATTGAACTGGTTGCTACTGTAGGAACTATGGCTAGTACTGCATGTGCTGCCCCTAGTGTTGGACTAGTGATCCCTGGTAATGGTATGGCTGATGCTGATGCTACATTGTGACTAGAGTCGTGTCGCTTATGGTGCCTTCATATGTGTAGTCCTCAGTCTTCTTCTTGTCTCTTCCTTCATTCCGCAAGAATGATAAGTCTTCTTTGTTGCGAAGGACCCTTGTAACTCTGTCATATAGTTGGGAGTACATTTGGAAGTTACCCATCAATAGGCCTACATTCAGTGCACCATTTGTATTCCGAGTGATGACCTCAACCACTTGTTCTTCAAGGATACGACATTTTGATCAGGTTGCCATGTCCCTCCATCTACTGGTATATGTAGTGAAGTCTTCGTCTGGCCTCATCTTCTCGGCTAGGAGGTTTATAATGGTGGGCTTATGTTGGATACGATGTACGTACTGTAGTAGAAATTTGTCCAACACAATCTTAAAATCACTAAGGTCATAGGTGGTGAGCATATTGAACCACTTCATTGTTTCTCCTTCCAAGCTCTTAAAGAACAAATAGACTGTCAGCCTGTTGTTGTGTTGATAGGGCAGGTTGTCCATGGTGAAAGTGGCGAAATGACTTCTCGGATCGCCTGTCCCATCGTACTTTGGTGTTTTAGGTAGCTTGAATCTAGGCAGCAAGGTGGAGTAGGAGAATCTTGATGTGTCGAACTCGACCAGTGCTTTGGATGTGACTCCTGCTTCAACGAGTGCATCGGAGATCATTTTCTTAACATTTATCCCTAGAATAACCGTCTATCTTTGGCCTTGGTACCCATGGAATTGTTGGAACTGTTGTTGGTGAGGAGTACCATGCTGAGGAGGGAAGGAGGGTTGAGCATGAGCATAGGATGGGATACGATAAGGTGGAGTTGCCCCTAGGTCATGGTGCGAGTAATGGCTCAATGGGGTCCACATAGTTTGTTGGGTAACAGAAGGGTAGCCCGGTGTAGCAGGGTATGGAGCGAGAGATTGTGTTATTGGGCCTTAGATAAGGACATTAACTGTTGGGCTTGGCGGCACAATGTATGTGTTTCCCATAAGTAGTGTGGCTATTGGGCCCTGATGAGAGTTTAAAAAGGACAGTTTATAGGTACTCGAAATTGGTGGACTAGAGGGGTTGTAATGGGCCATGAGTAGGTGGGCTTGATTTGAGGTTCCTACGGGAAATGAATGTGGGTTGATTGATGACAGGACACTTCAATGTTGGGAATGGCTCATTCCTCCCTCACTCTCCCCATCAAAAAGATGGTCTCCATGTTGATCTGAAAGATCGAACTGGTATTCACGTTGGCTTACAACACTGTTTAACTGAGTCGTAAATGTTGAGGTAGCTATCATGCCTGTTGTGGTTTGGACCATATCTAAGACAAGTTGACCTATAGAGAGAGTTCGTATATAGTCAGTGTGCTCCTGATGACATCACTTGAACTCCTTCATGGATCTCCTTCTTGTTGGGAATGTTACAAGTTTTGGAAAGAAATTTTACAAAATCTAATTTGTAGCCCATTACAAGCATCTAAAAATGGAAAATTACAACCGTAATGCAAGGAATACAAATGAAAGAGTTTACAACTTGCTTAATAAAGAAAAATAGAGACCCAAGGACTGCTCCGAAACTCCTGTAACTTGTTATAGGAAAACCACCCTACAATCAAGTCAAACAGATGTAGTCTACTTGACGTCGCTGATAGTGGTAGTGGTAGGACTCACCACTGTTTAGGTAGGTGGCAGATGGAGTTGTCGATCAAAAAGGCCGCTGAAGTGCCTATTCTTCCCAACAACCAAAGTCTATCTGTCACGCCCCACATTTTCCACAATAATTTAAAACAAATTAAATTACAGGAAAATGAAAGCCATACAGTAAATATCTAACTACTAGGAACCTGTGTGTGCGGCTAGGAGATTCCAGACTATATGCACTATG
Source organism: Posidonia australis (assembly GCA_024699735.1). Taxonomy (NCBI): domain Eukaryota; kingdom Viridiplantae; phylum Streptophyta; class Magnoliopsida; order Alismatales; family Posidoniaceae; genus Posidonia; species Posidonia australis. The sequence goes on along the minus strand of JAMKQA010043472.1, from coordinate 6,298 downwards.
CTAAACGTCTGCATGCCTGCACCTGCAAACCAAAACACGAGGAAAAACGTATAAGTGACAAAAGTCACATAGTATGCACCCCAAGGAAAACCACAGAAAACAAAACAATAATCCATTTTCCTTTTAAATTCATTTCGCAAACCATTTCTCAAAACCTCATAAACCAGGCTCACACCAGCCAAAACCACAACCAGGGCTCTACTAGCCCAAAGCCACAAGCAAAGGAACTCAATGGCCAAAACCACACACAGTGAGTCGGGAAGCCGGCGCTAGGCAACCTAATTGTGGCCACACGCAGTTCTCTGAAGAGCGACCACATCGTTCTGCACTACCACGGTGACGACCACCTTATGTAGGAGCGTTCATCGTCCCGCGATTCCCCTCTCTCAGGAGAACCCTCAAAAGCAAACCCCTCCTTGGGAAGGCTATCCTATCTCTCAAGACGCTACCAACTACGAGGCACGTGTCCCACCCGCACTGGCCACCACAGGGTACGCATCCTCACGGCGTCCTCCACACACGGTGCTCAGGAGGGAGTATCATACCTCCACACCTGATGACACCCAAGCCTTAGTGCTCACAGCGATAGCAAGAGTATCATACCTCCCCGTCATGCCACAAGACACCTCAACCCACAGACCACAACCCTAGCCTTGAGACGACAGTCAAGGAGTCTCATACCTCCAAGACCCGATGCTCCTCAGCCTCAGGAATCTCGGCCCCGACCTCAACCAGGGAGTTGCGCCCGACCACCAAAGAATGTCGTCACATTCCCTGGTCCCGAAGAAATGGTCCCACACTATCTCGGCCAGCACACAGAAAACCAGGAAAACATTTTCCAAAACAGGCCAACTATTCCTTGAATCCATTTTCCAAAACCATTTTCATATCTTTGAAAATTCTTCCAAAACCAGGGCAAAACGGCGCATCAAGTGTCCCAAGAGACCACCACTGATGGCCCACAGTCCCCTCTCAATGGGACAAAACACGACAATCTAGAAAGCCCTCGGAAAACACATTATATAAGCACATTTGGGCCCAGGATTGGCATGTCGAAAACAGGTTCGGTATGTCGAAAATCCCGGGTTTGGTAGGCCGATCTGGATTGATCGACCAAATCAGGTCAACAGTTTAACACTCAGGCCAAATTCGGTATACTGAAACTGATTCGGTCGACCAAAATCTCCTGATTCGGGTGACCGTCCAAAATCGGACGACTGAATTTCGACAAGAGGACCTAAACTGACAAAAAAGCAGTATGTTGAACAGAATCGGTATGCTGAAATCCACTGATTCGGTATGCCATTTCCGTTTCAGTATGCCGAATTCTACGAAACTAGAAAACGACCCAAACCCTATCATCCGAAATTGCCCCAACTGGGACCTTCGATCGGACCCCCTAAACAAGCATCAAAAATTTTGCATAAAACCTAAGGTGTAGACCCTCTAGTCTACTCTAAAACCCAACAAACAAAACTAAAATCCATTCACCATGTATCAAGATATAAAATCACAAAGGCAGAAGGGCAAAAGGACCCAAAACGCACAAACCATCATAAATGCCAATAAATTCTCATAAAATCACAATAAATTCTAGGAAAGTAAATAATTCTAGCTGGGAATGTGCTCACCTGCACATCTTAGCCACCGGTACACCACACGAGAAACCAACAACTCTGCCCAACCACCAACCACAACCAACGACCCATGAATGCGGGCCCCATGTGGACCCGACACCTGGGCCCCATGCGCACTGTGCCACAATGCACAGTGCCAAACCACGCATAGGGACACGCAAACAGAAGCTAGCCCACGAGGCCTAAGCTCAAAAGCACAAAATCACACAACGGACCTCGGAACAGTAACAGCCATCCAGGAATAAAATTCATAAAATGTAAATAATTACAAAATGAAATATAAATAATTACAAAATGAATTTTATGGGTGTTACACTATCCTAGACAGAATCCTCAAACAAGCTTATCTATGCAAACAGGTCTCAGATCAGAACGTGGGTTTTACTTGTTAAAGTGGTTAATCAATGGTTTAATTAACCTACGTTCTCTCAGTTGTTGGGTTCCTATAGCAAAGGGTATGGCTTCTGTTCTGGTGTTCTAGGGTTACACTCAATGGGTTTCTTAGCTTTTGAGTACCACTCTTGGACCTATAATAGGACTAACAAAGAGGGCGTAGGCTGAGGGTTTGTCACTTTATAGAGGGCCCACAAACTAGGATTATGTCCTTAGGGTCATTGCGTAACAAACCACAAAGCAGTAAATAAATATGAAATACTAGAGCATCAAGTATGTACTGAGGTTTATTATCGACTCAGGGAGAAAAGAGCAGACAATAATAGCGCCTTAGGACACCATAAGGTCCCATTTTAATTTCCACAATCAGGTACAGAGCATGGGAGAGCGACTTACAATGGCTCGGTTCACTTGGCTTGATTGTTTTAATTAAAGCAAGATTTCTTAAGGAACTATCACTCTAATGTAAAACAAATAGTTTCCACCCTATTGGTGGACGAAAAACAAGTCTAAAATTCATTAAAAAGCTAAAAAAACAGGTGGATAGGATATTATTTGATTTTATCAAAGCCTACTATCGATTTTCAAAAAACAACGCAAACAAATAAAAAGAAATTAGCGATCTACAGCAGCAAAACTTGATCAGTCCAAGTCACCGATGAAAGTGGTGTTGGTATTCGTTGTCGACTAAAAGTTCGACAAGACTTGGTGCCTCTCTCATAGGTGGTGTGAAGCACAGGTTGATTATTATTGCGAAAAACCACTAAATAATGGTCTAGATACCATAAAACCCTAAATGCATGGGTTCCAAATTGAGAACTACACCTAAATCTAAGAAAATAAAAACAAAGGAGGGAAAGAGAACCTTACATTACACGGGGGTTGGCTCAAACTGGTCCTATCATGATCGCTAGTTTTCTATGGGTGTGGATTTGGGAAGTGTTGTAGGTCATCATTGCTCCACGTACTTTGATGACCTTCGTGTGATCGCCACTTGTCCTTTGCTATGCCAGCTGACAAGACGCCTTGTGGGAGTTGCGGTTGATGTGGTGGTGTGAGTTCTTGGTTCATTGGGTCGATGGAAGTATGTTTCCCAACGACGCCCTCGTGCTTATGTAGTATTCTTCCCTTTCAAAACAAACAAGAAAAAACAAAAAAAATAGGACTGGATTAGACTAGGTGTAGTAAACGATAACAAAAGTGAAAAATGAACAACATAAATAAACAAGTCTAATATTAACTAGGGGTGCTTCCCCGCATGCATATGCCATGGGTAGTTATATGAATGTAAGTTTTTATATGAAATAGAATCAAATAAATTGGAATAAATTGTCCCTTCACCCTTGGTGCTTGACGTGGGGGTTGGAGGAAGTGGAGGCAGATGGATGGAGCTCCGAAGACGCATTATGGCTGTAGAAAAGAGTAGGATCTTTAAGATCTGAGCTTCATGGAGAAGATGGACATGGAGGAGGGGTGTGACCATGTTGGTGGAACCCTACGTGGCTCTCCTCTACCGAGTGTGTGGAAGCACTCGAGGAGTCCTGATACGATCACGGTGAAGATGGTGAATCCGGAGAAGAAGGCTAGACTCAGAAACACCAAGGGAAGATTAGTAAGGATAAGGAAAGGAGTCGCCACCTAGTCTTTTAATAGAAAGACGAGGAAAACCAAACACACAAGAAAACCAAAAAGCAAACAAGATGCAGAAAACATGTGTGCTCCGTGCCTAATGGACAAATGAATGCGGGCCAGAGAAAGGGTAAGGATTCTGGTTACACATGGGGAAGGGGTTAGGCACCCCCATGCGCTCGAGAAACTCGGTCTTTCTAGGTTTCCTACTTGTCACATGGTCTAATGTATGTGTGCTTGCCTATTCTAAATGCTCATGCCAAAGATGACTAGAAAACATGCCAAATCAAAGAGAAGAAATGAAATAAAGGGAAGAAATTAATCCGAGGGACAAATGTAGGCATTGAGAATGCCGCTTTACTGTACGCCCTTGGGTGATGAGGAAAATCGTGAAAATTGAGAAATTCTCGGAAAGCGTCACGCAAATCAGTGGAAACTCGAAGAAATCCAAGAAAATCAAATTGGGAAAATAATCCTCTTTTCGGGACCATGTCGGCATTGTCGAGTCTTTTAATATACGCCCTCGGGCGATGGAAAGCCAAATCAAATCAAAAATACGAAAATCGACAGAAATCCGAGAAACGACGAGAAAACCAAGCTTGAAAAGAGTTAGAAATGCGTGCACGATGTAAGGAAGAAACCATGAGAAAACATGCATGAAACGGTGCGACAAAATATGCAAAATGCATGTAAGAGTGTAAAAATGAAAATTCCAGGGGCTTTTGTGCATAAAACCCAAATTCTGCATGAAAACTGAAATTCTGAAGGTAAATCATCAAAAATACATAGAAAAACACATTTCATGTAATTTTGAAGAAATCTAGGGTCAAATGTGTAAATCTGTGCATTTTTAGTCAAATAGGGGTTAAAATGCAACTATGCCATCAAAACATGCATTCAATGCAATTTTGTGGAAATTCAGGGTAAAATATGCAGGAAAAAGAATCCATGATGAAATTAGAAAGTTTCAAGGGCAATTCATTAATTTTACCCTAGAAAACATGCATTCAGAGTAATTTCAGAAGAGTTCAGGGGTCAAAATGCAATTTAAACCACATTTGTGTAGATATTTGAATGCTCAGGGTTTACCTTGCAATTTTAACAGAGAAATATGCATTCTGAATTATTTCAGAAAAGTTCAGGGGCTAAAATGCAAATTAACTAGAGAAATATGCATTCAGAATGATTTTAATGAAGATCAAGGGCTTAAATGCAATTTGCAAGCCTGGAAAACTTTATTAGAGCAGTTCAGGGGAGACAATGCAATATTTTCAGTTAAAACTTTATTCAAATGATTTAAGAAAAATGTGCAAGGACCTAAATGTAAGAGAAATGACCTATTTGCAATGAAAAAAGGATCTAAATGAAAGATCACAAAAGTTACAAAAGTTTTATCAAAAGAAAATTGTTTTTATTTAAAAAAGAGAAAAAAGGATCGACGGCCGCCGGCGACGGAACTCCACCGTCGATGACCGTTAGAGGGGCTGTTGGAAGAAATCCCATGGCCTGAACTGGAGATTTGACAGCTGGAGAGGACCTCCCACCTCCCTCGGCGTCGACACGACTCTGACGATGGTGTCGAAGAAGAAAGGAGCTCTGGAGTTTGTGGCACGGCGATCCAGAGGTCTAGGTGGCTGCGGGGCGTTGAGAGGAGCATTCCCCTTCCATCACGGGCCAAAACGGTGGAGGATCGTATAATGCGAGCTCCGTCGACCATTGCCGTCGTCTCCTTCGGCGAGCGAGGTTGCGGGAGTGATCCAAGGCTCGAGAAGTGGTCTGATGGCCCCAGTGTGCTTGGGGGGATTATGTGGAGTGCTTCTGGAAGCTCGGAGAAGCGCGGCGGGGCTAGAGGCACATGTTCAGCGCGACGGGACGGCGACGTGGCACGACTCCGGTGATCTTCGAGTGGAGGCTTCGGGAGGCAGGGAAACGGCGTTTCGACGGGCGGAGAAGCAAGAGGGAGGCCAGGAGAGGAAGACTTAAGCTACTAGGTCCAGGGGCAAGCCATAGACCAGCCCTTCCACCTAGGCCACTGGAAAACGACTCCGGTGAGGCCTGGGGGCTGATTCCGACCAGAGGAAACCTCTGGACATGTTGGAATCGACCAGAGGATGTATAGGGATATTTAGGAACCTAGAATTGAAATGAAACGAAGTTTGGTGGAGAGCGTACCTGGTAACGCGCTGTAGCTTGCCAGAAGAGGTTGAAAACTCACCTCCGTGAACCTCCTCTCTCCTCCAGGAATTCTCTCCACCTCCTCCTCCCTTTCTGTAGACACCCCGATTTTGAGGTGACCCAGGAATGATTGTCCTTATGTTGCTTTGGATGTGATCAGCCCTTGAACCGAGCCCCGAACCCATTAGCCAGAGCCCCAATAAAAATATCTGAGCAGGGTTGGCGCACCAAGTTGGCGCACCAAGTTGGCGCACCAAGCAGGCGCACCAACTAGGCGCACATCACTGGCTCACCAAGCAGGCGCCCAGTTCTGGCTGCTGACCTTCCACCTTCCGGGCTGTTACCCTTGCAAACGAATGTGCCAATGAATATTCTAGGCTTTTCGTTTGCAAGACCCTTTGTTTCTCTTGTGTAACCCATCCCTGGATCCCTATAAAAAGACCTCCATAGCAGCCATTCCAAGC
>JAMKQA010043471.1:0-21134 GCA_024699735.1 Posidonia australis | reverse complement strand
CGCGCGCCCCCCGCTGTGATGGAAACGAGGATGGTTTGGTCATTATGGGAAAAGAGCTGGGGATTAAGTGGGAATCTGTGGTGCTGGGGATTCCACGTAGGAGGGCATTTTTTTGCAGAGCAAAAGGAGGGAAGCCCCTCAGTGGAGTTGGACACGTGGAGGAATCTGATGTGGTTTGGTTTAGATTGCCATCCGCTTGGTGGAGAGCTGGGAAGAGTGGGACTTGACTGTAAGACATGCTTTCTTTAGGGACAATATTCCAAATAAAATCTGTTATAAGGAAATCAAAATGGGTTTAAAGTTCCTCTCCGCTAACATGACTTTAGGCACCTTTTTTTTTTTTTTAATAAATACCTAAGTGAAAAAAATAACCGTAGAAATTTATAAATACATGATGAAATTTTCATTTAAATCCAAATAACCATTAGCCTTTGATTTAAAGATTTTAAAATTCAACACATTTTATTAGATTTTAACCGTTAAATTTGAGATTAAAAATTAATAATGAATATAACTCAGATTAGGATGAAACTTTAATATATAGTAGGTTATCTTCTACATTAACTAATCATATAATTAGATTTTATTTTTAAAATCAAATGAAATTTTTTTTAAAAAAAATGCCTATAAGAAAAAGTCCCTATCGGCTCCAACAGGGTCCTTTTCTAAATCAAAATTCTTTTATCTTTTATTGTGTCAAAAAAAATTCATTTGACTTTTATATTATTTTTAAAAGATTTGTCTTTTATACTATGAAGAACTGTTAAGAAGATTAATGACACCGAACTAACATGCATCTAACTGACAAAAAGATGTGCACTATGCAAGCAAGATTGGTTGGATTAATTCATTTTTCTGTAAGTTTTGTATTCATTTGATCGCCTCCATATTAAGAAATTTTGATTAATTTAGTTAATTATTTAATTTTTTTATGTACTATATCAATAACAATCTCATTTATTTGCATGAGATCTTAACCGAATTGAACATTATGGCAAGAAAAGGTTTGATTTAAAGAGAGACGAAGAGACAAAAATCGAAACAAAAATATCAATTGATCCGGCAATTGGAATGAACAAAGTTTTCAACTAGAAGACAATAACAGGAACAAAGAAACAAAGAAACTGCACTGAAGAACGAAAATCAAATTAAGTATTGATCTAATTTTATCATATGTCTTCTAAGTGACAACAACATGCAAACCTCGTTGATGACAAAGACACTCTATATTTTTCTCTTCGTGGATATGAAACTAAGAGAAATTCCTTTATAGATCAATTAAGATTTGGTTAAAAACTACACAATGAAAGGATCTAATGGCAGACATAGATTTCTCTTGGCAAAGCATCAGTTTTCACTGACGATGGACAACTTAAGTATGACTTTCCCTCTCACGTCCATTATATACAGTCCATCAAAGTTCTCATCAAGGTACTGATTGATCACGTGTAATAGATTTTTAACCTCATTAAGTAAGTATTAAAATCAACCATAGTCTTATAATTCAAAGGATTATGTATGATAAAAAAAACATATTTATGGGAAGTTTATTTTAGGTAAACAATCCATTTTTAGCAAGTGAAATATTTGTAATGCCTCCTTGTAGAGATATGCATATTGAACATTTCTTTTTTTGGATTGAACAATTATTGTAAACCAAATACTCAACAACTTAATTAGCATCCATATGTTGACATCTTATGCAAACCATATTGAAACATTTTATTCAAGGCAATAGACAACCAACCTCGGAATACCAAAAAAAAAAGAAGGAAAAACACTTCCATAATGTTACAACTATATGTGTGAGGATGTGAGTTTTATGATCAAGTTTGAGGTCATTGTTCTTCTAAATTAACTTTTGAAATAATAATTTTTTTCAATAATATTCCTCTATCATGTAGGACTTCATGCCGTCCCTAATATTCTTGTTTGATTACGTTTCACATGCCAAATTGATGAGGAAATCTATCCCATTATGAACCACATCACAATTCGATATACATAACAAATATTGTAGCTTCACGAGAGGATTTTTTGTCGTAATTTAATTTAATCATCACAAGAATATCACAATAGAATCTTCTAATTACTCCATATCTCCGAATGAAATGTCCAAATTCGGAAATTTTGTATTGGATTTGGCTATAAAAAGATGTGCTTCGTGTCGAACACTCATCCACATCCTACTATCGAAAGATTGAAGATGCAAGTGTCAAGAGTCGTCATGTTTTTTTTCGTAGTCGTGATGGCATTGTCTTTAGGTAATGCTTTTGGTGCAAGAATGCCCCAAGACTCGTCGTCAGACACCACTAGTCCTGATGGGTATGAACAAATTCCTCAGCCACTGCAAGAAAGTTCAAAGGCGATTAATCCCAAAGATAGGTTCGTAGAAATCGAGAGATTGGTTCCAACTAGGCCAAATCCAGAAGAATCCCCACTGCCACCATCGACATCGTTTGAATTGATTGGCGAGAGGTTCATAGAAATCAAGAGATTGATTCCAACTGGGCTGAATTCAAAAGAATCCCAACTTCTACCACCGGCAAGGTTTGAAGAAATCAGTCGCAACAAGTTCATAGAAATCAAGAGATTGGTTCCAACTGGGCCAAATCCAACTGAATCTCCACTTCCACCACCGACAAGGTTTGAAGATACCATTGACAACAAGTTCATAGGAATCAAGAGATTGGTTCCAACTGTCCCAAATCCAATTGAATCTCCATTTCCACCACCGGCAAGGTTTGAAAATACCAATGACAACAAGTTCGTAGGAATCAAGAGATTGGTTCCAACTGGACCAAATCCAATCGAGTCCCCACTTCCACCACCGACAAGGCTTGAAGATATCAATGACAACAAGTTCATAACAATCAAGAGAATGGTTCCAACTGAGCCAAATCCAACTGAATCTCCACTTCCACCACCAGTAAGGTTTGAAGATACCAATGAACAGTCTCCCAAAGGCTAGACCCAATCCACCATGCAAGCCAATACCCAGCAAGGTTCAGCAACACCAAAAAACTGAATGATGGATTTGAACGTGGGATTAGAGCTTAGCGTCTCTTGTGATACTAAAAAGTATGAAATAAATCATTTACACATTGGTGTCTTCTTTCTAATAAAAATGTCACTTCATACGCCTGTTTTTGCTTCGGCTCCATTTGCATCTCTTCTTCCAACGAGATACATGGGACCCGTGTTGTTAATTATAACATCTAACAACGGAAGTTAGAAGAAATCTGTTAAACACCCTTCATATAATGTTACTTGGACATGCGAACTGTGAAAAACATATTGCAAAATAACATAAACGAAGATGCTGATTCTAAACTTGGGACAGGACAAGAATTGCATCTCTTGTAAAATGCTTGAGCTGGTAAGATCACGTTCAAATTCCATACGTTGAAGAGGAAATATCTAGATTCGATGTTCAAGCATTTGACACAGTATCATATCATTAGAAAAACTACATAAATAGCAAGTCTCAGATCCAGTAAAGGCCGATTGTTCGAAGTGATTCAACAGTGAAAATCTTATTGAAAAGCCATGCCTAGTGATTGAAAAACTACGCAAGATTATTGAAAAGCTATGTATACATTTTTGAAAAGCAAAACTTACTCGCTGTGATGTCTCTAAAGCAAAAGGAGCATTGCAGGATAATACTAACCACTGCGATCCGAGAATAAAGACCAGATAGGAAGAGCATTGTCTTTATCCTTCAGCAATTCTTTCTGCTGCAAAACTGCCTTCGACCTGTTGATTTGTCGAATGATTCATTCACAGCATTTCGACAAGCAAGAAACCTGTAAGAAATCTGAATACTAACATCAAAATGCCCACACAGTATCCAATTAATATCTCACTAGCACAAATATGCTGATGAGTTGGAAAACGTAGCCTCTCAAAATTCATCTTTTAGGCATTTATGTTTTCAAATTCCTTATGTTAAAGAAACTTATTTAAACGATTCAATGTAAAGCATTTGACATAGTATACAAACATAGATTGGATATATAGACTTGAGAATGATAAAACACACGGCAATCACAAAATGATGAGGTGCACCACATCCAAAGACTATCTTATACGCTTGTGGCTGTTACAGCTGCAGTGCCTGGAAGTACTCATATATGGCATCATAAATCTATCAATGTGACATTTGATTTGCAAAATGAATGCAGTCCAACTAAAACGAAAACTCATTCCTCATGTTCTTAGTACAAAATTCGAATAGTAAATTACATATACATATCAAACTACCCAATGAATGGTTTTGCCTTTTGAGTGTAAGATTGATCCAGAAGGCTGCTGTTTAAGCTGTGAGTGTAGGCTTTTGTATAAACTAAGCTTTTTTGTTAACACGTTAATCCTTCAAAACTACCACAGAATTACCACCCCAACGTCTTTTTCTGGCTGGCCTCTCCTTTGCAGTTTCATCTGCTTTAGGTACAAAATCAGATTGGTGAGGTTGACCCTTGTCAGGTTCTTTTCGAATGGCAGGATCCTTGAACCGTTCTCTACGTTTTTCCATCTTTGCTAGCATCACTAGAATGCGTTCATCTTCACTCACTAACTTAGTAGCAGAAGCAACACCATTGTGGTGCATTTCTTTCTCCCCTATCAATTTCTTCCCTTCTAATTGGAGAGGATTTGATTTCATGGATGGGCAAGTTGACTTTTCGTAACAAACAAAATCCTTGGCTACTGCACAGACATCCTTGTCTTCAGGTTCCTCTATCAGCTGACCCTCCTCAGGTTCTGAAAAACAAGGATATTCTGAAACAGCATTATTTTCAGTCCACTGCATGGTAGATTGTCTAGCAGCTTTTACTGAGAATTGCAGCCTGCCATTTTTCACATTCAACCTCTGTGGATCCCCACGAACATTTTTGTTCCTCAGGTTTCTGGCAGAAATATCCTTCTGCAATTGTAACCTTCCAGCAGAACTCAAATCCCCTTGTGATTTGACTATCATGCAAGCTATATCATGCTTTCTCATTTTATTTGCAACCTTACTACGTCTTCTTTGTAACTGCAGAGAGTTAATATCACCATGAGACAAATATAAGCCATGAAATCTAAGTGCCTGAATTTCCTAGTAATTTACAGCTCTTTCAAAATGTTACACAATTTGTCGCAAGAAACATTGAGATAAACAAGTCCCAGTTGTATAATATCTGAACGGTTAATGTTACTAGTGTATTAAATACACCAAAATAGAGTTATACACTAGTGCACAGGTAATAAGTTGTGCATTAAGGATTAACCATCATTAGATTGCTATCCTATGATTATCATGTGTGTAGGAAAAAGATAAAAAAGAAAATAAAAGAATCATATCAATCATTCACGAAGAATCAAAAGATCATCAATTGATGTACAGTCATGTTGACTACACACTAGTGTACAACTTCATTGGACTCTATTAAATATGTATGTGTGTGTGTGTAATATTGAAAGAGGGAATAATCAAATTCTGAAGCACATATTCTGTCATCTATCTGGCACGTTATCTATCGGTTATGGAATAAGCTTTAAGATGCACAAATGAGTACATAAACTTTGCTACACCTATAAGTACTTGTACACTGGCAAATCTTATGTGATCAAGTAAATAAGAACACTAAAAAGGAAAAAACCAACCATAAGATGTGGTTAAGAATAGCTAATAACCAAAACACGGTCATTGTGTAACATGATAAAGAGAAACGCCTGTCAAAACAAATCTTAATTAAGGTAGCGTTTAGTAATGCATAAGCAGCATTTTTTAAAAAGTTAGTCTCTACAGGTTTTTGAAATCAACGATTTTTAAAAGCTAACGTATTGAAATAATCTTACATAAAAAATAGTGTTGGTTCAACTTTTCATGAATAAGTGCTTCTCTTTTTTTTTGAAAAGCTAATCTCAGTAATCGTTACCAAACAAAACCTGAGTAATTGATAGGTCACCAAAAAATCTTGCAAACAACCATGATAGAGTGCATATAAGACAAACAACAAAAGCTCTTAAAAGAGAATCCCTTCAATCACTGTAATGACAAGCCAAACTCAAACCCTCCGAGGACAGCTACAACTGAAACCGAAAAATTGGAAAGCAAATCCTAAAATACGAAGGTTCTAAGTTTCATTCAATTGGCCCTAATGATTCAGAAGGTACATCTATAGTATTACTCAATCATCTTAATATCCTTAACTTTATTTTGAGACGATTAATAGTGGACAGTAAGCTCATTCTTAACTCTTCAACTAAAATTGAGTACGACTACCAAGAACTAGTACTTAAAGCTTGCAGAAATATATTAGCACTGCACTTGATTAAAAACAAATAGTGCACAAATAGTAAGTCTGATAAGCTGTTGGCAGAGTAGCAATGCTCTCTGTCACAAATCTAATTAAAACTCAACCAAGTCAGTATTCAAATTAATAATCCTTCTTGTGATCAACAAATTTCCCAAAAAAGGAATACTAGCATTTGAAGAATAAAAATTAACTATTGAAATTAAACTTTGCAAAAATAAAGAGAGACGGAAGTAGAATTGAAAAGGAAAAAACTATAAGAGACTCTTATAATGTGTTTATTATATGCAAATGTACATCATTATTCACTAGAAATACTACTAATTGGCAGGTTCAGTACCTATAAATGATAGTGTACGCTCTAGAGTCTAGACCATTAACAAATCAAACTTTCAAATGAGAATCTTGAGGAAATTATCAAACATATGCTCACAAGAAGCAGAAGATATTTATACACATTTTATTTCTCCCAACGGAACAAACATGTGCACTTATCAAGCTTAAATATATGGATAATTAGATGAGATCCACAAGTACTTGGATCCAACCTGCTATCTGAAATTCTGGAATGTAGTTTTAATTTTTTATACAAAAACTTAAGTCATGGTGAAATGTCCCTCAAAATAGAAGAGTCTTTGATCTTATCATGACAATAAAACTTTTTCATTATCACTGAAAACGGATCGGTCACCACCCAATCGCAAAGCCTTGGTTATATTAATATTCAGAATAACTTAATAGGATTTATTTTCCAGGGCAAATTTTCAAATAGGGCCAGACCTACTTAAAGGATAAGTAGGAACCATGTATTTTTTCAATAAACTGTGTATGTAATACACATTTTACTGAAAAAATAATTTCTATATTTATTGTGTTAATTTTTTCAATAAATACTGAAATTATTTTTTCAGTAATTTATGGATGAAATAGAACATGATTTATTGAAAAAAAAAATTATAAGCCTTACTTAACTTAAGTAAGACCGAGTCCTATCTAATCATTTCTCTATCTTTCTAGTCTTCGACATCAAACTCTTGATGATGCGTTAATACAAAGCCTAGATGTCCTACCCCGAAAGGCCTTAAAAACAGTGCAAATTGATCTACCCATGTAGGATTGCATAACATCCACATTATCTCACTCACAATGGTGGATCTAGTAAGAGGCCAGGTGAGGCACAGTAATTTACATTTTGTATTGGATAAATTTTATATTACCTCGTAATTTAAAATTTAAAGGGTAATATACAATTTACCCAATCCAAAATGTAAATTACTCATGTAAATACCTTAGTGCCTCACCCAACACTAGTAGTCGCAAAACCAAGCCCTAATCCACTAATCTTGCAACAGTAGTGCAGAGGAGAGAGCAATCGAGCAGCCATGGGTGGCGACTAGTGTGCAGTGGCACAACACTGCATAGCAAGCAAGCCTCCTCCACACCGTAGCCAACAACCTGCGGCCCCGATGGCCAAAAGTGCACAGACCAAAGAACAATCCTCCGACAACCAACAGGTGACGGCAACAAGTCTCCTACTACTCTCCCCTTGGATTTCTCCAAGTCTCCGGCCATCCGACAAACCTCCTTTGAATGAGTCCTCTACTCCTCTCTCTCCAATTCCAATAGATCAAGTGATCGACTCTCCGAGTAGGTGAGCATGGAACATTGTTGCCTGTTGTAGGTTGCACCAAATTTTACCTTTCTTTTTCATGCCTATTGCACTATTGCCTATTGATTGTTTTAATCTTTTTTTATTTTTTTAGCATGTCCTAATGTTATGACAATTAATTCATCTTCATCAAACGATAAACAACAAAGAGTTATGTAGCACATCCGATGGTATGTGCAATATACTTTATTTAAATTGTTTATTTATTTATTTATTTTCCTCTTTTTTTATATGTTGTTATATTTTACAAATAATTATGAACAAGTATTTGATTAAAAATCGAAAAAAAGAACCTCTAAATGATAAATAAAAAACAATTTAATTTTAGTAGAGACAAATCCATTAATAATAAGACAACTTCATTAAGTTCATTCTAATGGCTAAACAAAAGTGTATTGCATTGAAGATCAAAAGACAACAAATTACAATTTCATTTTCTAAACAATCTGATGAAATTCGAAAAGAATATCGTACTTACTTGCAAGGATCTATAGATTGTGTAAGGTTTCTTTTAGATTAAGGTTTATCTTTTCAAGATCATAATGAATCAACCAATCATAGAAACTTTCTTGAACTTTTAGGAAGATTTCTGCCATCAAAATCGAAAAGAAACTAAAGGAAAGAAAATTAATTTTCCTTTAACCACTTTTTTAAGTGATGTTTGTGCCTCCGTTGAAAAAAGAAACGGTTTCTATTCATTTTCAGAATATAAAGGTCAAGAAGATTTTCATTTTCGTAGACATAAGTTAGAATCCTAACGGAAACACATTTCTGTTTGTTTCCAATGACAAACACAAACATCAGAAATTTGGTTAAACAGAAAATAAATTACGTTGATTTCTATTTCCTTTGGTTTGTCTTTGACTAATAATTTCCATTTCCTTTCATTTTCATGGCACAAATAGACCCTTAAAGTTCCTAGTAAATTATAATGAAGACATTGAAAAAGTTGTGTTAAAAAATACTTCAAAAATTTTAAAACTTACAATACCTTCAATTCTAAAAGATATTGTTAGTACTATTACAATTGAAACCACCGAGAAGATTGTGAAAGATATTATAAATGATAGTCTATTAACTATTCTAATAGACGAGTCTCATGATGTATCTGTAAAGGAATAGATGGCTATAGTACTACGATACATATGTAGAAAATAAGAGATCAATGAGTCTTTGTTTGATTTAATGCATGTTAGTAATACATCAACTTTATCTCTACAGTTGGCAATTAACAATTTGTTTTCTAAGTTTAGTTTGAACATTCACAATTTGTATAGTTAAGGATATAACGGTGTTAACAATATGAAGAAAAAGTTTAATGAATTAAAAACATTAATTATAAAAGAAAATTCTTATACTTTCTACATTCATTGTTTACTACAATTGACACTTGTAGTAGTTAGAGGTAATCATGTAAAGTTAGCTTTATTTTTTATCATTTATATAATTGTGCCCTATTCTAGGAAAAATCCTAGATCTACCACTACTGACTCATAATGATTCTAGAGTAACTAAAGATGGAAAAACTTTCAGTTACTTTGTGTTGCACAAGATCTCCTACAGAAATGAGATTTAAATTCAAGGGACATGTAAAATACAAAGCCCTGCATGATATACACCTTCCAGGTTTCAGTGTCTGGATATTCAGGCTTAGAGCAAAATATAAATTTCAAAAAAGGTTGTGACCATATCCATTAGTGACACAAATAAACTAAAAATGCAAATGCTCAAAAAAATGATGAGAGAGAGAGGATAGAACCAAAGTACCAAACAATGACATATGTCAATAAGAAACTTTTAACTGAAGTGCCATGACAGCAGCCTATCCAAAACAAACTAAACAAAGAATTTCTTTCTTCTTCTTTTTTGAGAAAAGGATCTAAACAAAGAATTTCATCGCAAGTGAGGCACTAAAAAGGATAGAAAAAAATTCCTAAACAAGGAAACAATAAACTTGGGAACACTGGAATAAGATTCCTATAAGAAGTGAAAAGGAAAAGGCATAGGTTTAAGTGGGATGCCACCAAGAATAGTGTATAAAGCATCCAAGCAACTACAAACAGTTATACAATATACACGCCTTAACAGGCAAGAGGCCTATAGATCCCAAGAAAAGTCAAAAAAGTAAAGCATTGGAAAAATTAAACTCTTCTTTTTTTGCATGAAGTTATGATGCCATCAGCAATATTACATAAAGTGTCCAAGAGCCTACATAAGATAACATATATGGCACTTAATATGCAAGAGTCTACAAAAGTATTACAATAGATACAATATTCCAAGATGCATGTATGGTATTTTGCTGTATTGAAATGAAAAGAGAGATACGAACTAAGTTATAAAGTGCAAAATATTCTGTTAGCTGAAGCATATTGTTAGAGTTATTAGTATATGGTACATTGATATGTGATTATATGGATATCTATTTATGTTAGGTGGATATCCTAAACCACAATATATATGTAGTCAAGTCGTAGTAATAATATCTCTAGTTTTTTCTCTCTGCCAACATGGTATCAAGAGCTCAAGTTCCCTAACCTTAAAAATTTTAAAAAAAAAATTACGAACCACCTTGCTTTCTCTAGTTGCCCTCGTCAACAGCTCCCCTCACCGATGCCATTGCTGCCTACAAGCCACTCCGTCACTGCCAATAGCTCTATTTTCCTCCTCTATCGCCTCTATCTTTGTCTAAAGCCTTCTCCACTGCCATTAGCAGCCCCAACACCCTTTCCATTGTTGCCAAGTTCTCTAACCATTGGATCTCTTGCTGCCGTTGTCGTCCTCTCCCTCTCCTACAGCATTACACGCAACTAGCAAGCTTCCTCTCCCCTATGACGGTATTTGCAGCCCGTGTCACCAATATGGGATGCTTCTCTAGGCTACATCCTCCTTATTACTCTTTGTAGAATCTTTTTTTGCTCCATGACTACTACTATTTAACTTTTTTTATCTGATTTGCTGAAAATCAGACTCCTCTCTACGTACAGCTGATTCTGTGGCATCCTCCTCCACTTCTTCCTCTAGTGATGTCTTACTACGCAACCTCAGCAGTACGTCTCTCAAGCTAGATGGAAAAAACTCTCATTTGGGCAAAATCTATTCAAATTTTCCTCAGGAGCTCATAAAAAAATCACACACATCATGCAAGATCCACCCAATGACAAGGACCCAAGATATGACGATTGGTTGACTTCTGATTATGATGTCATCATGTGGTTAGTGAACAGTAATGGAACCTAAAATATCTAGGGGTGTTGTCATGCTTCCCACAACAAAGAAAATATGGGAAACTTTGAAGGTCACCTATGCACATGAGAAAAATATCGCACACATCGTTGAGCTCTATGACCAATTCTTTTCCTTGCAGCAAGGTGCCCAATCTATTCTGGTGTTATACACCGTTATTTGTGTTTTGATGGATGAGTTAGAGATACATCAACCCCTTTTGTACCTAATATCACTTTCATATGGGAGTATCAAGAGGAACTTACAGTTGTTAAGTTTATCTCAGCTCTCAAACCAAAGTTGACTTCACAAGTACAAGGTCACATACTTGGCAGAGATACTGTTCATTAACTACTGCTTATTCCCACATGTTGCACATTATTACTAGTACTCCTACTATGCACAGCGATCAATCTACTTTGACTACCTATAGACGTAAACGTGACACAGGTTGTGGTTGTAGTCATATTAGGGGCCATGAATCAAGAGGAGGACGTAGTTCAACTGTAGGCCTATAAATCACTCTTCAGATCATTGTTGGGCAAAGTTTGAGAAATCGAACTGGACCAACACTGTTATAAAGGTGGCACCATTTATACATACAAAGGTGGCTAATACTATTCCATTTATTCAGGTCGAGTATGATCGACAACTACCACTGCTATCCGTAATGCAACTCAAACTACTCCCTCAAGTATACACATCCTATTCACTACTTCTGTTGAGGACTGGGTGGTCGATTTAGGTGCGTCAAATGACACATGCAGTGTTTTCTCTACATTATCCTCTTATGTTTCCACACTCTCCATTATCGTAGCCAATGAGCCTCGTTCGCCAGTCCATGGACAAGAGAATGTGTTTCTACCCAACAATCTAACCCTTCAAAATGTCCTCTATGTCCCTAATTTTCCTGTTAATTTGTTATCTATCAACCAATTTACTAAAAATCATCATTATACAGTGACACTTTTTCCACTTATCTTCTTATGTAAGACCTGCAAACTAGGAGACAGATTGATTCAGGACCTGAGACTGATGACCTGTACTATCTCAGTGGTAGAAAGGAAATTGATGCTACTATTGAGTCACCATGTTTGTGGCATTATCGTTTGGGATATCCTTTATAAGTTAAAGAGTCTTTTATAGTCAATAATTTCCAGTGTGAGTTATGTCAACTTGAAAAACAATGAAGATCATCATATCTACCACGTCATGAAAAACAGATTCGTGTTTCCATGAAGTTGGTTCACTTTAACGTGTGGGTCCTTGTTGAGTTGAGTCTATTCTAGGTTTTAGATATTTTACTGTCTTTATTGATAATTTTTCTAGAACGACTTGTGTCTATCTCCTAAAAAGTAGAACTCAAGTGGTAGATGTCATAAAAAAAAATTCAACAAAATAAAAACCTAATTTTATGAGCTATTATGTGTATTTCATACTAATAATGTCCTTGAATACGTTCAACATAATGTGTCTCTTTTGTGTGAAGTACAAGTAATAATCCATCGAACTTCTTGTCTTAGAATATCTCAACAGAATAGTGTAGCAGAACGCAAACATCGTCACTTGTTGAATATCACTAGAACACTTAAGATACAAATGAAGGTACTTCAACCATTATAACTAGACGTAATTCTTATTGCATATCACTTAATCAGAATGCCTTTATTTGTCCATAGGTATATTCCACAGTCTTTTGTTCCCTAAAAAATCTCTTTTCTCTCCACCTCCAAAAATTTTTGGTTGTGTGCTTTGTCAAGGATACTCATTCAAATCTAGACAAACTTTTACCTCAATCAATCCATCATGTGCTTATAAATTATTATCGTACTCAAAAAAGGTTATTGATATTATAATCCAACGCATAGGAAATACTATATTTCTATGGATATAACTTTTTTTGAGAACATTTCTTTTTCTACTTCCACGTGTGACTCCTTAGAACCTCTTTCTCTTACTGTTCTTACAACAGATGAGGTTCCACAAATTACCATTGACATTCTTGCTGCCAAACCTATTAAAGTATACTTCAGGAGACCACAATAGAACGTACAAATATTTTCTACAAGTATTGATCATCCAGCTTCTTTTGATACAAGTCCAACTCCTCCTCCTTCCATTGTTATTCCCACTATCTCTATACCTTCAAAGCTTAATATACCTATTGCTCTTTGGATAAGTATCTGCTTCACTGTATATTCATTATCCAATTTTGTTATCTACGATAAACTACATCTTATGTATCACACTTTTGCGTTTCTATTTCTATATCTAAAAATTATCATGAAGCGTCACAAATCCCTAAGTGGAGAGGAACTATGGATAAGGAGATGTCTACCTTACAGTCTTATGGGACATGGGATCTTGTTGTTCCACCGATCGATGTAGAGATTGTGAGTTGCCATTAGGATTTTACAGTGAAGTACAAACCCAACAGCACCATTGATTAATATAAGACTCATTTAGTTGCTCACGCCTTTAATCAGACTTGTAAGATTGATTATTTTGAGACTCTTTGTTTATTACACATAGGAATTCTATTAGGATTCTGCTTTCTGTCGTAGTAAATCAAAGGTAGCCTATATACCAACTTGATATAAAAAATGCCTTTCTCTATAGTGATTTGCTTGAAGAGGTGTATATGAAACAACCTCTTGGATATGTTGCTCAAGGAGAAATACATGTGTACAAACTCAAGAAGACAATCTTGATGAGGTTGCAATACGATTTGGTTTTCACAGGTGCGATGTTGATCATTTTGTATTTGTCAAACAAAGACTTACTGGTTGCATCATCTTGGCTGTCTATGTTGATAATATTCTAATGACTGGAAGTGACAGAACAAGTATTAATGAGAACAGAGAATCCCTTAAGAAGCACTTTGCGACAATGGATTTGGACAAATCCAAATACTTCCTAAGAATTGAGATTACACAAGCGAAGGATGGAGTAGTCCTATCTCAGAGGAAGTATGTGTTTGACTTACTGCAATAGACAAACATGCTTGTTTGCAAACCTTTTAGCTCTCCAATTGAGTTCAACTTAGATTTGTAGGACACATCTTCAAAGACTCTTGCGGATGCAAGATGTTATAGGTGATTTGTTGGGAAGCTGATTTATCTTACTGCAACTCGCTTAGACATCACCTTTGCAGTTGAACTAGTCAATCAGTTTATGTAATAACCAAATAAGGTACATTGAAAAGTATCTCTACAAAAAAAAAATTGTCTACTGGAAGTGGTAGAGGTTGACATTGTAGACATCATGGTGATCTTAATATCATTGGTTATTCATATTCATGTTATGCTAGGGATCGAAGAGACCAGAAGTCCATTTGTAGGAGGTAACTTGGTTACTTAGAAATGCAAAAGGTAAAATATTGTATCCATATCCAACGTTAAGGTAAAATATAAAATTATGACACATATAACATACGAGATGATGTGAATTAGATCCTCTTTGATTGAGATTGGTTTTCCTCCTAAGGGACCCATACCTATATTCTGTGACAACCAAACCGCTATTTATATAACTAACAATCATGCATTCCATGAAAGGACAAAACACATTAAGGTGAATTATCACTAAGGATGCGAATGAATTAGATACGGTATGAAGATAAGTATTACCATATCTGTATTCATTTTCGAAATATGGATATAGATACGGATATCATACAGATAGGAAAATTGCATATCTATATCTTCAAAAAAGAGATACAGATACAGAACGTATAAAAAAAGATCGGATACAGATAAAGTCGGATATAAAAACAGATATGACGATGTACACATTACATAATTAATCAAACCATTAATAAGATTTTCATATGTTTATATATTTTAAGTTATTTAGTATATATGAAATAAAACAATATATATCAAAAATAAAAATAAATTAGATATAATGATAAGTTAGATTTACCTTTTCTATAAAAAAAAAGTTATGAATCCAAATTTTAATATTCCATCATTATGGATGTATAATTAATTAATGATTAATAAAAAATTATTATATTTTGCAATATATTTTGTTAATTAAAGTTAGTAAAATCCTATAAGTGATAAAGTAAAATCTATGTAAAGTAGATAAATAATTTGACAAAATCAAAATGTAATCCATAGATCTTAATCTACATCATTTGAATTAGATACATGTTAAAATCTACATCATTTAGAAATTCCTAATATACATATCTATTTATGTACAAATTCAACATTTTTAAAGCAAGAATCACTAGATCTCAAAATTATAAATTTCTAAACCAAAATATAATCCATGGATCTTAATATATAGATTAAGTACACACCAAAATCTACATCAATTATAAACTCATAACATATAGATCTATTCATATCAAACTCAATGGTTCTTTATAAGCTATAACAAGTACATGTTAAATTTAATACTTAAGAATTTCAAAATCACTTGATTTTTTATATACAAACATTTTAAATAATTTTGATCATATCTAGTAGTTTAGATTTTTAACCTAATGGTTAGACGTTGAGATATAAAACATTGTAAATATTTATATATATATATATCAAGTAAGATTCGTCCTTACTTTTGATTAATAAAACACCTCATCTTATACCATCAAAAGCATATCCTACGGTTTACGGTTTTTATTATTTTAAATAATTTTTTTATGTTATTATTTTGAAACAATGATAGTTACGTTGAATCAAATCTTTTACTACCTTTTTGAAATATTGTGATCCACGTGTAGACGATTATTTCATACATTATGGCCTGATATCACGGACAGAAGGATTTCAAAACATGAAATGTAGGTAGATTTACTTGGGAAATGGATTTAAATGTGGAAAAGACTTTTTTTGAATATTTTACAACACTGTTTTTTATGTAGCATTTACTGTAATTGATTGATTGATTTCATTTCCTTTTTTCCCTATTTAAGTGGATAACTATGATAATAGATCTATATATATGATGAATGGACAGAATGGAGGGCCTTACCGATAAAAGTAAGGACCGTCCTTACTTGATATTAACTCTCTCTCTCTCTCTATATATATATATATATTGTAATGGGAGAAAGATTAAGATAATATTGTTATTAGATGAAGAGAGTTACATATTTAAAGGATACCCTACTAAATGGATATTCAATAACCCACTAACCCGTACATACTCAATAAACTCTAACTCTCCAATACTTCCTCTCAAACTAGAGCATAAATTTCAAAAAGGCCCAACTTGATATATATAAAGACATAAACACACTACTACTCAGACCCTTAGTGAAGATATCAACTAACTGTTTGGATGACTGAGTGTGTGTAGTAGAAATGACCCCTTTCAACACCATATCTCTCACATAGTGACAGCCGACCTCGATATGTTTGGTGCGCTCGTGGAAAATAGGATTGTTGACAATGAAGATTGTTGCCTGATTGCCATAGAATATTTGCATAGATGTTTGAGATGATAGGCCAAGCTCAGAAAGAAGGAATCTGATACACACCATTTTACATGTAGCCTGAGCCATAGACCTGTACTTCGCCTCTGCACTAAAACGAGACACCACATTCTGCTTCTTACTTCTCCATGTCACAAGATTCCCCCCTACATAGGTACAAAAACCAGAGGTTGATTTTCTATCTCTTTTATCACCTACATACCCTAAGTCTAAGTATGTCACTACATCAACATGTCCATTCTTTTGATATATCAAGCCTTTCCCTGGAGAGTTTTTCACATATGCAAGGACTCTCAAGGCTCCACTCCAATGAACCTGCCTTGGCTCATGCATGAACTAACTCAGTAGACTAACAACATATAAGATGTCTGGTCGAGTTACTGTCAAGTAAATAAACTTGCCAATCAACCTCCTATACTGTCCTGGGTCATCCAACAACTTAGAACTGGTATCTCAAAGTGGTGGTGACTGCTCAATATGAGTACTCTCTGGTTTGCATCCTAAGAGTCTTGTCTCCTGAAGAAGGTCGAGTGTATACTTTCTTTGGGATAGCATCATTTTCCCACTAGCATAGGCAAACTCTATACCAAAGAAATATCATAGTCTGCCTAAATCTTTTATGACAAAGTGAGATGCAAGATATTCTTTTACCTCTTTAATGCCTTCTTGGTCACTACCCGTCACCAAAATATCATCTACATATACCACAAGTAGGACACATCCCTGTCCAGACCTCCTATAGAAGACTGAGTGATCCACAACGCATTTTTTAAAGCCTCTTTTCATTACCACTTGGCTGAATTTCTTAAACCATGCTCTTAGACTCTACTTTAAGCCATAGATCGCCTTCTTGAGTTTGCATACTCTGTTCTCTTCCTGAGCAACATACCCTGGAGGTTGCTTCATAAGAACAGTCCCTGTGAGATCATCATACAGGAAAGTATTTTTAACATCAAACTGTCATAAATCCCAGGAATTATTTATAGCCACAGGCAGAACAATCCTAATGGAGTTTAGGCGAACCACTGGAGAAAAGGTTTGATCATAGTCAATGGCATGAGTCTAAATGAACCCTCGAACTACCAATCTGACTTTGTAGCGATCAAGTGTGCCATCGACTTTGTATTTAATAGTATAAACCCAGCGACAGGTGACTACTTAAGCTTCCACAGAAATGATCACTAACTCCCAAGTATCACGGACTGCCAAGACAGCTACCTTTTCATCCATTACTGCCTTCTATTGGGGAAGTAAAAGTACTTCCTAGTGATTCCTGGGAAATGATTCAAAGCAAAGAGACAAAGCAAACGCACGGAACTGTGGATGGAGAGAATCATAGATAACAAAATGAGAGATAGGATGAGTTGTGGAAGACCGACTACCTTTCCTTAATGCAATTGACAGATGTAAATCGCTTCAGGATGGATCTGCATTGAAGGAAGAAGATGGTTATACCGTTGGTGGAGGTAGTGCTCTCTAGCGACGTCGATATACCTGTAAGGGGGGATCTGCTGTGGTAGAGTAGACAACAGTGGGTAAAGGAACAGACTCAACAACTGACTCCCCTTCAAAACCAGAGTCACCATAGTGTGCCAAAGAATCAAAAAACGTGACATCAACAGACACAAAATATCTACCAGAGGATGAATGAAAACACCTATACCCACATTAAGTCCTAGAATATCCCACAAAGACACACTTCATTGTCCGAAGAAAAAGTTTGTCAAGTCCAGTGAGAGATCCTAGACAAAGGTTACACACCTAAACACTCTAGGAAGCAAAGAAAATAAGGTGGCATTTTTCTGAAGACGTCTAAGGAAAATTTCACCCCCAAGCGGTGCAAAAAGCATCCTATTGATGAGATATGTGGTAGTAAGTACCGTATCAAACCATAAATGTTTGGATACTTTCATATGAAACATGATGGTACAAGTAACATCAAGAATGTGTCTGTGTTTTCTTTTTACTACCCCATTCTACTGAGAGGTGTGTGGATAGGAGGTTTGATGTATAATACCTAGAGATGCACAATAAAACTCAACTTTGTTTTGAACAAACTCCAATGCATTATCAGTACGTAAACATTTGAGAGTAACATCAAACTGATTTTTTATTTCTAAAACAAAAGCTTTGAGTACATCAAAAATATGACCACGATCCTTTAACAGATATACCCAAGACACGCTAAAGAAATCATCAATAAAAACAATATAGTATCGATAACTAGACACAGACGAGACTCTAGAAGAACCCTAGATGTCACAGTAAACTAACTCAAACATGGTAGAGTTGGACACAAGACGTAACTACTTAAAGGAAGCACG
Source organism: Posidonia australis (assembly GCA_024699735.1). Taxonomy (NCBI): domain Eukaryota; kingdom Viridiplantae; phylum Streptophyta; class Magnoliopsida; order Alismatales; family Posidoniaceae; genus Posidonia; species Posidonia australis. The sequence continues at coordinate 2,171 of JAMKQA010043471.1, read as the reverse complement.
ATGGTGCTTTCCCAACTGACACAACTCACACTCAAACTGGGAAATGATTATCTATGGTAAGGCTTGCTGAAGTTTCATATGATATGAGTGACCTAACCAAAAGTGTCATAGAGATGACGGCTCTGAAGTAGACGCTACAGAGGCTAATCTTTGAGGTATCTCGTCGCCAACTAACAGGTACACACCATTTCCATGCCCACGGCCCAAGCTAATCCTCTTCCCCGTCTGTAAATCCTAAAAAATCAGTAAAATGGGAAAAAGGTCACACAACAATGGAGTCATTTGGTAATTACATTAATCGAAAGAAGATTCACAGGAAAATCAAGTACATATAACATTTTATCAAGAGAAAGGTGAAAAGAAGCCTGGACAACTCCTTTCCCAGAAACTGAACAAGAACGACTATCAGTAATAGCTACAAATTTAATGTTGGATAACTGAGGAAAATGGGTAAAAAGGATTTTTGTACCTGACAAATGAGAAAAGACACCAGAATCTATGATCCAAGAAGAGTTCCTGGAAGCTAGGAAAGCACTAGTACCTGTAGAAGTAGAGTAAGAGGCAGTGGCGGTGGAAGTAGTGACTTGAAGTTGTAGGAACTTGTCATAATCAACCTGTGAAATGGCAACTGTCTGTTACTCACTAGTAACTGTCTGCTACTCTGTAGCTAGTGTAGAGTCTGTAATAACATATGTAGATGAAGAAGATGAAGGTTGACCACATAAGCCCTAATATCTCTCAATACGATGTCCAATCCTACTACAACTGGTACACTTGGAGCGTCTCCCAGAATGTGTACGACCTTGACCACAAGAACCACCACGTCCTCGGCCACGACTAGCTGCCATAGCAGAATGGTCTGAAACTGAAACAGTGCCTGTAGAGATGCCGAGAACCCGAGCAAAGATAGTCTACAGATCAAGAACAACACGATCAGTCCCTAGAATCTGACCTCTGAGAACTGAGGTCTGGCGATAAGCTCAACAGGTAAATCGTCACTGCAAACTCCTCCTGATACTATCTCATCTGTATAATGTTCGTCGTCAAAGGCTGATGCACCTCAAGCTTGTCAAGTAAAGAGCGCAATAGGACAAAGTGTTCCGGAACAGAGTGGTCTCCCTGACAAAGAGTAAACAGCTGCTCATAGACCTCAAAGACCCCAAAGATATTCTTCTCATGGCCATATGTGAGACGAAAGGTATCCCAGATCTTTTTAGCTGACCTCAATATCATAACTCTCCAAACCACAGTAAGCTCCATACTGTTTATCATCCAAGAAACTATAGTCGTATCATCTGCCAACCAGTCATCATAAGACACATCCTTGCTATCCGAAGGAGACGTAATAAGGTGGTTGATTTTCCGATGTGCAAGGATGAAGGTCTCAAAACTTTGTGTCCAGACCAGATAATTCTTGTCATTTAACTTTTCAAAAGTGCCACTAAGATTTTTCACAAGTAATTCACGTGTAACTATGATCAAACAAAACAAAACACAATATAGATGGTCTGATCTTGCAAAAAAAAAGATAGATTAAGATTGATTTGACTTATACGAGACTGAAACACCACAAAAAACTATATCAGGAAACACAAACACAACACCCAAAAGCACAAACTGTGTGGATTTCACGTATCCACACCTACACAAACAAGAAACAACACTAGAAAGAGGTTTACGACATGACTTAGGCGTTAAATGGTAGAAAAAACAAGTTGAACGGCCCTCCAGCGAGACTGGGATCGCCGGAACCCACACCAGCGGCTACAAGACTAGCCGCTAGCGGCTGTTATGGCGGTGGAAGTGGCTAGAGATGGAAGAGGAGGCAGTGAGAGGGCTAGAGGAACCTTGGGCTAGCCGATAGTGGCTGAAAAACGACGCCGGTGGCAGTTTCCGGCGACAGCAATGGCGATTTTCGACGGTGGCAGTGTCGATTTCAGGCAAGGCAGGCTAAAAGTGCAGGTGGAGGCTAGGGTTTATTTCTGGGCTTTGATACCATGTAATGGGAGAAAGATTAAGGTGATATTGCTATTAAATGAAGAGAGTTACATATTTAAAGGATATCCAACTAAATGAATATCCAATAACCCGCTAAACCGTACATACTTCATAAGCTCTAACTCTTCAACATAAATATTATATATATATATATATATATATATATATATATA
>JAMKQA010043470.1:0-13715 GCA_024699735.1 Posidonia australis | reverse complement strand
ATCATCTTACAAGAAGGATAAGCAAAATCATCATTGAAATCTCATGAAAACATAAAGGAAATCAGACCATATGTAAGTTTCTAACATGCCTTATTCCAATGTAAAAGAACAAGAATTAAAGGAAAAGTGAGAAGGTCTACCTTGTCCTAGATGTTCTTTCAAAGAAGACCTGAGATAATAATCGCCTTGATGCTCTGGAAGGGTTGAGAATATATCTGAATGCAAGAAGAAAGCTAAGGGCTCAAAGGGACGGCTGCAGAATTCTAGTTGCAATTGTGTGTCTTCAACCTTTTTAATCCCCCAAATGGCTACCTATAGGTGTCTATTTATAGGAAACTCTCGAGGGTAACTCGTAGGAATGCAAGGAGCCTCGTAGACGAAAAGCCTGGAAGATTCCATGGCATATTCGTTGGTGGAGGTAACAACCATGAGAGGTGGAAAGCCAGCAGCCAGCATCCAGAAAAGTGGTTGTGCGCCAGCTTGGTGTGCCACCTTGGTGCCCCAACTATGTGCGCCACCTATGTGTGCCAAGTAGGTGTGCTAGCTAGGTGTGCTAGCTAAAGGCTTTCCCCTACTTGTCTGGATTTCTAATTGGGTTGCGGGCCTATTGCATGCTTAGGGTTGGTCTGGCTAATGGGATTCAAGGGTCAGCCACATCCAAAGCATCATCTGGAAAATTATCAATGAGTCACCTCAAAATCGGGGTGTCTACAACATGCTATTAGGATCTTGTGTAAGCATTTCTACAATAAACCCATGACTTATTTTGCTAAAAAGAAAAGGGTTTTCTGTTCTTTTGCATCTCATCATATTGCAGTTTCTATTATTTGCATAACGGGCATAATAAGAAGGAAATTACCTCTCTGAATCTGAACCAAAACTCTGGATCAGACTGCAGTCTGATCCAAATTTTCTGCGGAGCACCGTTCTGGCACACTTATATGGCGCACCAGAATGGCGCACCAAAACAGAGCACCACTCTGACGCACCATTCTGGTGCACCAGACTGGTCAGAGAAGCAAACCACCCTCTTTTGCATCTGCATCTGCATGCTTTCTTGAATGATTTGGAACCTGATTCTCTCAGTGGTGATTCTTTAGTATTTCATGATGGTGCATGCATGATTTCAGCTTCAAGTGATGTTGTTTTTCAATTGCTTTACTCTTTGATCATTCAGTCCATGGCTAGGATCTAGTAGGCTGGTTTCACTTTACTCCTACGTGGAAAGCCTTATGCATCAGCCCATGATCCAGTGACATGGTTGTATCTTGCTGCTTTCATTTAGTATGAATAGGGTGATCTTGTGTGAGGCAACTAGCCTTTGAGCACAAGGTCCACAAGTCTTCTCACACTTGCATTCCTTTTACTTCTAAAGCATATTTTTCAAGTCTTGCAAAGGATTTTACCTTGCATACTTTTCCAAAATGCACTCTCATGTGATATTGCACTACATGGATTTCTGTTTTCCCTCAGCACATCTTTCTAGCCTACTAGAGCACCCAAGTGGCGCACCAGACTAGCGCACCTAACAGACGCATCAGCCTGTATTCAGTAGCACACAGCAGGTTTTCATTTGGTTTTTAGCATGCTTTCTCGACTTGATTTGCTTCTGGATTTTTCCTGGTTTTCTTCCTTGATATATCAAGAAGGCATAGTTCTGTTTTTAACCATTTTTACGCATGGTAAATTGCATTTGGCATGTAGTAAAGTAAGGATGAAAATCACTCGAAATGTTTAGATCCTTGATCATATTTCTGCAATATCTTTGCATCGACACTCGACCCGATATACGAGTGATATTTCTGAGCATTAGGACACACCCTTACACTCCATGCACCCTCATTTTAGCATAAGACACCACTCACTTAGCATGGCATAGCATATCGCCCTCGGGCATACAGCAACAGGTTGAGAAAGTCAACATTCCATAAGCGAATGAGAAACTTATATAAAGACTGATTTATCGGGCGTACGAGGGTGCCTAATACCTTCCTCGTACGTAACAGGGATCCTTGCCCATTTCTGCTTTATGACCTGCTATAACCATGCCGACGACAGCCTCGAGGACTTCGACGCAATAGGCCAAAATACACGAGGGACGACAAAGTCACGACAAAAATCAAATGAAAATAAAAATGCAAATGCAGGGGTCACCACCTAGTCTATTAAAATGGAAGACAAGGAAAACCAAATAAAACATGCAAATCATGCAATGGAAAAGCAGATCATAAACCAGAAATGGGTAAGGATCCTTGTTACGCACGAGGAAGGTATTAGGTACCCCCGTGCGCCCGATAAATCGGTCTTTTATAGGTTTCTCATTTGCTTATGAAATGTTGGCTTTCTCAGCCTTTGTTGTACGCCCGAGGGCGATATGCCATGCCATGCTTGGTGTCTTATGCTAAATAACGGTACATGATGTGCAGGGGTGTGTCCTAGTGCTCAGAGATATCACTCATATATCGGGTCAAGTGTCGATGCAAAGATATTGCATAAATAAGATCAAGGATCTAGTATTTTGAGCGATTTTTTATCCTTACTTTGCTATATGCCAAATGCAATCTAACATGCATGGAAATGGCTAAAAATAGAGCTATGCCTTCTTGACATATCAAGGAAGAAAACCAGAAAAATGCAAAAGCAAATCGAAGCAAGAAACTATGCTAAAAATCATATAAAAAAAACCTGCTATGCTACTGAATACAGGCTGCTGCGCCTGTTAGGTGCGCCAGTCTGGTGCGCCACCTATGTGCTCCTGTGTGGGCCAGAAAGATGTGCCAAAGCAAATACAGAAATCCATGCAGTGCAAAGTCACGTAGGAATGCATTCTAGTAAATCATGCCATATAAAATCCTTTAAAAAACTTGAAAAATATGCTTTGAAAGTGAAAGAAATGCAAGTGTAATGACTTGTGAACCTTGTGCTCAAGGGCTAGTAGCCTCACACAAGATTCCAAGCTATTCATGCTAAAATGTATGCAAGAGGGTTCAGACATATCTCTGGATCATCAGTTGATGCACAAGGTTCTCCATATTGGAGTAGAGGCAAACAGCCTACCAGATGCTAGCCATGGACTGAACATTCATAGGGAGAAAATAACTAAGAAACCACTGTTATTCAGGGCTGAAAACAGGTGTGCAAGATCATGAGATGTCAGAAAAACAGCAACAAAAGAATCGAACGCAAAACCATTGGAAAATTATGCAAAAAGGGATGCAAAAGTGAGTATTTTGCTCTCTGATCAGTCTAGTGCATCTGCATGATGCGCCAGAGTGGTGCTCTGGGTTGGGGCGCCACTCTGGTGCGCCACCTAGGTGCTCCCCTGAAAATCTAGATCAGACTGCAATCTGATCCAGAATAGAGGTGGGTGATTCTTATTAATGCATATCAGTTTCTGATGAGATGCACATGAGCAAAGCAAACTTATTATGATGCGATTCAGAAACATGATAAATCATAGGTTCATGGCTAAAAAATACTTGCAATAAGATTCTAAAGATGAAACAAAACATGAACTTTAACAATCGTATGCAAAGAATGAATCATGAATGCTTGGTTCGCTACATATCTATTAGCATGCATGTTCATGAATCGTGCACTCTTATGCAAGAGAATAGAAAAAGAAAAGAAACAACTCAACGGAAGTAACAAGGTGCAGATTTCATGCTAGAGGTAAGAAACATGCTAGCAAACAAGGTATAGATTTGCATATAGAATATCTTGCGAAGGAAACAAGCAATATTATCATAAAACTCTCATGTAAACAGTAATAAATCTGATCATGTATGAAGTCTAAAGCATGCTTTATCTTGATGCTATGACTGAAATTTAAAGGAGAATGAAGGAGGACCTACCTCTCAAGGTGTTCCTTCTTGAAATATCAAAGATAGAGGGATCCTTGTTGCTTTGGAAGGGCCAAAGATGCTTTGGAATGCAAGGGAATATTCCAGAAAAACGAGAATGGCTACTGGAAAGAGTATATAGCTCGTACAAGATGCTTGCTCAGATCAGGATTGTTGAAATCAAGGTTTCTAACCCCTTCTAATGGTTGCCTATAGGGGTCCTTATGTAGGATTTCCTAAGGGTAACTCCTAGAGGATGCAAGGAGCCTCGTAAACGAAGAGCTTGGGAAGATTCCAAGGTATATTCGTTGGTGGAGGTAACAGCCATGGGAGATGGAAAGCCAGCAACCAGCAGTATGCGAAATGGCTGCAGGCCAGCTTAGTGCGCTAGGTAGGTGCGCCAGCCTAGTGCTCCAACTAGGTGTGCCACGGTAGTGCTCCTACTCGATGCTCCAAATAGGTACTCCACATTGGTGCTCCAGCTAGATGCTCCCCCTACTTGTCTGGATTTCTAATTGGGCTGCGGGCCTGCTATGGGCTTGTGGTTGGCTTAGCTAATGGATTCAAAAAGTTGTTGGGTTAGCTACATCCAAAGCAACATCTGGAATGCTCATCTATGAGTCACCTCAAAATCGAGGTGTCTACACCTGCTTTTCCATTGCATGACTTGCATGATTTAAATGGTTTTCCTCGTGTTCCATTTTAATAGACTAGGTGGCGACTCCTGCATTTTTATTTTATTCTTGCATTTATCGATTGCCGTGACTTTGCCGATCCTCACGTATTTGGCCTTTCGCGCCAAAGCCCGAGGCTATCGTCGGCATGGTTACACCCATTATATGAGCGATATTTCTGAGCATTAGGACACACCCTGCATCCCATGCATCCCTATTTTATCATAAGACAACACTCGCACTTAGCATGGCATGGCATATCGCCCTCGGGCGTACAGAAAAGGCTGAAAAGTCGATATTTCATATAAGTAAACGAGAAACCCATAGAAAGACCGATTTATCAGGTGCATGAGGGTGCCTAAGCCCTTCCTCGTGCGTAACAAGGATCCTTGCCCATTTCTGGTTTGAGACCTTCTTTTCCATTGGCTTATTTGCATGGTTTGAGTGTTTTAAGCGATTTTCCTCGTTTTCCGTTTTTAAATAGACTAGGTGGAGGCTGTCGCTGGCATGGTTACAACCATCTAATCTGATCCAAAGTCCTTTCTTAAGGGTAAGAATGGCACTAGAGTGGACAAACCAGGGGGTGAAGAATGCAAGCATAGAAACCAAGAAAGCCCCATAACCTTTAAGGGCATCGTCCCTCATCGACATATTGGAGAACTTGAGAAAAATTTACCAGGGACAAAATCGTGGATATCTTAGTCAATGTTGGGAGGCTAGTGAGTAGAGAGGTGCACCCCTAGAGTATCTTTAGTGACATCAAGAGAGAGGACAATGACAATGGCATAGAAAGACAGAAAATGTAATTGCTTACAGGTGTCATCGGATGGAGGGAGGAGGATTAGGTGATGAGGAGTTAACCCAACCATGATTCCTTTGTCCAGATAAGAGCTTTGATTCTCACTAAGAAATCTACAAATAGCAACAAAGTGGCTATGAGATTTACATTTATATCACATTCCCCTGAACCTACAGTGAAATCTTGTGTGACCTCGAAGACCACATTTATAACACCTACCTGACTCACCGTAGAATTTTTCTAGCGACCACAAACCACCCTTCATCGAGGCTCTGAGGATCTTCCCCAACAGACGGTGGGACATCTAAAATACAAGAGTTACCAATGTTCCTTTTGTAATCGTGAGACTGTTGAAATTCTTGGGATCCAAGCAGGGTGAAGCAGCTTCCAAGAGCATTAATATTTGACTCAAATGGGAAAAGAAATGGATGAGACACAGGAGGGTCATAAGGTGGACCCGAGAAGCTCACAGTATTCGAGGTGAATCTTCGTCGAATCGACGCAATTAATGTACGACAGCACTCGTCTTCCACAATGGTACCGTAGCAAGGAGAAGATGGACCGTCAATACGAAACCTTGAGGAGAAACCCAAAGGAGCAGACGAAAGAGAAACTGGGCTGTCAGGGTAGAGATTTTCTTTAACATCTGCATTAATTTCCCAAATGCTTGCCCCAAGACCACAATTATCATGCCGCCAATGGGATTGACAAGCTCCAGAATTATGTCGACTAACATCAATAAAGTCCAGAATTGAAAATTTAAAACTAGAATAATAGAAGGGATTAGAATTAATAATGAGGTTAGAAGATGACTCATCAATCTAGGTCGAAGGGTCATGATGAATGTCCAGAGCTCGGGCATTGAAAGGGATGCCACCGATTGAGTCCTCCAGCGAGCCCAGACCCATTGTCGACGAGGACCATTCCAACAACAAAAGCATTGAAGGTTGAGTAACGGAGTTAACCACCTCTTCCTTCGATGGAGTGAGGCATGCAGGTGCTGAATCAAGCACCACCAAGGGAGCCGAAGGGGGAGGATCAAGATCTTGAATATAGAATGTTATTGAAGGATTGGCTTCCTTTGTAGTCAACTCAAAGTCCGCTGCAAGAGCTTGGCACATACTCCCCCTAAAAGTTTGCTTTGAAACTCGTTTATGTTAGACCGACGGTGTAGGAGGAGAATGTAGTGTAATCCAATTGAAAAGGAGGGAAAGGTGCAAAACATTATCCGAAGGTTACTCATTCCTTCCACAGGAAGAATCGGTAAAAGATTCTACTAATTCCTCAACAAAGATATCAAGGAGGGTCCTCCAAAGATAAGTTATTCAAAGTTTTTTCATTCCTTTACAAGGAAAGTCAATGAAAGGAGCTACCTCCGGTGTCATCGGAGAAGAAAGAGAGGTGTTTCTAGGATCAAAAGAGATCAAAGAGAAAATAAGAAAGGAGAGATCTATCTTCTATTGAGGAATTTGAGTGAATTCGAGAAGATCTCGTTTTCTCAATCTGTCCCACAGACGTTGGAGCCAGTAGGACTGACGTGAGTTCGTCTAAGAACAAGCCAAAGCTTCCTCATCGTTGATGAGCAATCACCACATGGAAAATCGTCAAACTCCCACATTATGAGAGAGAGGGGGAGAGAGAGAGAGAGAGAGAGAGAGGTGAAACCCATTTTCCAATAAGTTAAGTCACCATTATTGCTGAAATATCAGTCAAGACTGCCAAGTCATTTTCCAGTTCAATTCCCATATAAGAAGTGGGAAAGAGCAAGATTTGGGCAAATCTTGGACTTAGAAAAACCATACACATCAGACTTCAGTATTCGTACAATGGAAATGTTCTAGACTCCAAACAACGGAGAAATCAATGACTTTCTCATTGATATGGAGGCTCCACTAAATTCCAACGCGTTTTCAGACTCGAACAAGCCGAAAACTAAAATTCTCACGGTGGTTGCTTTCATACTCTTGTCGTTTGTTCAGCTCCAGAGCCCAGCACTTGAAGCCTCCATTGAAGCCAATTCTAGCGCTGACAGTGACCAAACAAGCAAGGCAATGTGAGCAGAGAAAAATTAAGAAAGGGGACGTAGACGTGTGAAATGTTCCATTTCATTGATAAGCCTCCGTGTGGGCTATGGTGTATGTGTAACTCTCGGTTTCCGTCCTCGCACTTGTGATGGAAAACGTGTAATGCAAAGGACCCTCCACTCTCCAGCTAGTCCTTTGATCTCCTGTGAATTTTCTCTTCTTTCTTGAATCGGTTGTTGGATGGGTCGGGTAAATGTCCATTTGCGGATCCTAAATCTTTTGTGCAAAAGTCATCTGTTTTTAAGTTATGTTAACTGTTTGTCGTAAAGTTATATATGGATCTCTCCATTTGTAACTTGTGGAATCTTTATAGGATTAACTCTATCCTAATTAACTGGCATACGTATCAGCTTTCGAAAAAACTGACATAAGCATTCATCGTTCTCACTCTCTAGATACATAAGAGTAACTCATTAGCTAAGGAAGTTTAATTCTTAATTAATGAAGTACATTATCCTTGAATCCGAAAGTCAAACATCAATACATAAAACTACCAAACTGTTCTGCAAGAATCACGACAGGTATAAATCTCGAGAGGAAGACGGAGTTTTTTGAGCCTCTATGTTTACAATTTAGTTGACTCTACAAGAAACATCACCTTCCCAAGCTGGAGTTCATTTTGTATTTAAAAGAAACCCACTGCTTTACAAAAGCAGGAAGTTTCAAGCCGTCCATATATTTTCAAGGAAGAATATGAAAGTCAACTTGCTTGCGTAGTAATTATCCTCGAGTCATTTTTTTCCGAAAAAGACCAGGATTTTCCATTTGTAAGGTCTAATTGCTTTCAGAACAAAACAAATTACAATTCCATGGGACCATCTTGATCGAAATCATGCTTGTTGACCACCAAAAAGCTTGAAGTCGATGGATACAGCTAAGTTCCCATGATAATTAATATTAATCTTCCTTGATAATTTCGGCTAGCCCATATTCAGATCTCCCTGTTGGAAACTTCAGACCTGAGTGTTCATAAATGTGATCCATACACTGAAATTTTTTGACATCGGCAACGCGTGTCCATTGTGTTTCCGTTGAAACGCAAGTTGATATTTTTAATTAGTAGTAGCATTTGCTGCTGTCCAACATGCACTTCCGAATATCATATATTATCGTTGAGCATCATCATAGATAGAGACTGGCACTTTTTTCTCTCCTGTCCATTCCAATTCCATCTCCACAACCACGAGGAGCAAACATGAGTAGAGAAACCAGAAAACACATGTACAGATTACTCCCTCTGCCCAAAATCGATGCCAATGATGATGGCAACCACACAAGTCCTTTCTCGCAGGAAACCGCTCCGACGTTTGTTCCTCCGCCGGATAATTACCTGCAAGAAGCCATCTTTGCTGCAGGTAAGGATCAAGGAGTCATTAACAAAGAAAACCCAAATGAGAATTCATGCATGCCTTTTGGTTCTTCTTCATCAGCTCAATCTCTATTTGTTTGTTTCTTATATTGGCTGTTGCAGACAGCTTTTTGAAGCTGGAAGCAGCATTTGGGCTTGCAGATGGTGTGATAAAGACAGCCACTGGGTATTGCGGTGGAACCCTAGTGAAGCCCACTTATAGAGAGGTAGGAAAGGATATGATAACAATTGCAACAAAAAAAAAAGTGATGATTCAAGAAAGATATCTAAATCAACCAGTTTCTTCTAAATCAATGGCAATAATCACAGGTATGTGAAGGATGCACGGGCCACACAGAGGCTATCAGAGTGGTGTACGACACGAGGAAGATATCATTCAAGTCACTTTGCAAGGTCTTCTGGCAGAGCCATGATCCTACCAACAAAAGCTATCTGGTAAGTGGTATCAGCTTATAATTCCTTGCTTGTTCTCTTTTTCATGAAGAAGTTGTTGGGTGTGCACCAGGACTTTGGTCTTGGAACACATCACAGGTCCGCCATCTTCTGCAAGGATGATGAGCAGAAGAAGCAGGCCCAGGAGTCGAAGGTGGAGAGGCAGATGAAACTCAACAGGAGGATTGTGACTAAGATACTACTTTGCGGCGACGGTGGCGGTAGCGGTGGATTTTATCTGGCGGAGAACATCCACCAGAAGTATTACCTTCAGCAGCGCCACATCCGGCTCTGCGAGAGTCTCGGGTTGCGCAGCACAGACCAGTTTGTGGAGTCTCATCTCGCCTGCAAGCTCAATGGGTATGTCTCTCCTAATCTCCTCCGCCTTCTTATTTCGACTGGTCACTTTCATTTTTTGTGATTAAAGTATAAGCATTATAGTACTGAAATAAAACTAGACTGGTAGTCCACTTGTAACTTCCCTAAACAGCTAGAAGAAATGAAAATAAATGAAGTGAGAGGCCTAATTAGTCACCGATGAATCCATGTACTAGTAGCACTAGGAGCAAAATTTGTCGAATGAGACCTCAATTATTTTTAACATCTACCTATCTTTTCTTACAATCTATCTTACTAAGTGAGAACGTGTTTTATATGATAAAAGGAGAGTAAGGGGACACCTCACACATCCTTTTCTTTAATCACATTTTTTTGAATTTTTATTTTTTTTTAAATTATTTTTTAATTTAGTTACAATTAAGTGTCTCATTTGTTAGCGTGTCGTATTGTCATTAATTTTTTGAATTTAAAATGTGAACAACCATTTTGTCTTTCCATTTAAGATTTTATTAATTCTTCCTTTTTTTTCTTTTTTTTATATAATCCATCGTAGATATTTCCTTATTTAACTTTGATCTGAAACTTTCTTAATAAAAAAACATGTGAGAGGAAGTGTTAGACAAAAAACAAATATTACAATCAAACCTGAATGTGAGAAACAAAATATGTGGATGAATAAGTGGAAAGCTTTCATTCATGACTTTTATAAATCAAAAAATTATAAAAAGAGTATATGAGAGAGAAGTTTTTTTCGTTTTAATGATGGATAGCCTTCTTCATCAACATTTCTTAGTAAATAAATAACAAAAGAAGGAAAATTGAATGAGTCAAATAATTTATCATTTTTAATGTATTTGGTCTTTGTATATCTTATTAAAAAGAACTTTTTATCTACTTGGATATTTTTATATTCATAAAATAATTTGCAATAAATATTAAAATCATATTTTGTTTTTCTTAATCACTATATATATATGATCACAATCATTAAATTAAAATTTTACTATTCTAAACTTTATTTATAGAGAACACAAAAAATAAAACTTTCATATCTGAACGGTGCTCTTCCTTTAGTGAATTATGGATTACTTAGAATTTTCCTTTTTTCCTTAGAAGCTTGTGAAATGTTTACTTATTAATGTGTCTTTTTTGGATCCATGTTTATAAAAATGTTATAAATGTTAATAGGTTGTTTATGAATAAAAATCAAGTTATATAATTTTTTCAACATTTTTGTAGATGAAATACTCTTACGAGTTTTCCTATGATATTTAGAAAAATATAAATATGTTAATATGTAAAGTACTCAACTATTATTAACACTTTTATGTTTTTATTTTAAAATTTCATGATTTATAAAAAAAAATGCAGTCGTTATTTCTTACTTATAGTTTAGATAGATGAGTAGATAGAATGATATTAGACAAATGATATGATATTGAATTAAATTAGAGATAGAAATTAGACGAGAAAATTATTATTGCTTATTCATGGAAGTTAATACTTTGTATTACATTTTAGAATCTAAAATATTCTCTTGAATTTGTATAATTTTGTTATTTTAATTTTTTTTTTATGTGTTTGTGATTTGCAAAATTGAAATGCATATAAACTTAATCATTTTTCACTTTTTTGAACTATAGGTTTTTCACTTCTTACTTTCTAATTTTGAAAGATGTTTAGCATTATTAATCATCAAGTTTGTTAGTATAGTGGATGGACATTCATCAAAGCATGGAAAAGTCTTATCATTTATAATCTATTTTTTGTCACAAGTGGCAAACCATAAAATTGACAAAAGAAGGATAATTTGATTATAACTAGGTTTTTTTGCCTCAATACCCTTGTTAAAAGCAATATTGTCGCCAATTGCCTCTTAGGCTTTGACACCAACACCTTCCTCGACTTCTTCATAGTCGTCTTTACTGCAACCGATGGTGACAATCACTTGCACCATCGACGGGGTTACCTGGAATGGCCTTCGACAGTTCTAACACACTAGCATACGATTTTGATACTCCTCCTTGTACTCATAAGCTTGGAAACACTTGGAGCATATGATTCAAAAAGAAGCTTGTGGCGGAGGCCAAGGTTGTGGTTGAGTTATGGACTTCTTAAGGCTGTTGGATTTGAGGTGGGTGGCGATTTTGATCTCGTTGTCATAGAGCCTCCTCTTAGTCGGATCGAAAAGGAATGTCTAGGCTTCAGAGACGAGCTTGAAGGCCTAGGTGGCATTGGGGATCCCATTCTTGTCGAGGTGGAGGAGAAGGGTGAAGAGGCAGTATGTGCATTGGATGGCATCGAAGTCGAAGCCATTGGAAGTGGATTGGAGTTGAAGGATCTATGGAGTACCAATTGAGGTGGTTGTTGATCTGGCGCTATGATGCAAAGAGGACGTCAGTGATGTTTAATTTCTTGCATCCCACAAGGCCATGTGCTTCGAGAAGCTTTCTGATGATCTAACACCATCGCTTCACCTTTGATCTGTTGCCACCTTTGTCGATGTTCAAGGTTTCTAATGGGATTTTGGAGAAATCAAAGAACAAAACAGATTGGACAAAATTAAAGGATAGGTGAGTCTTTTCCTATGAGTTAACTATATGGATTAGGTTGTAGGTGGTCGTATGGGGGCTCCGGCGAGGTGGAGCAAACCAGGAACAAGGTATGTGGTTTCTCTTCCTTTTCCTTGATGATTTTTCCATTGAGGTTTCCTATCCTTTTATAGTGGAGCCACCACATCTCCACCACCCTCCGCCCCCTTATAACGGCTTCATGATTTACGCCGGCCATTAACTCCGACGAATCATTCCTCATAATTCCGGTCAATAAATCTATTGACCCATTTTGACTGTAACGTCAAGTTGACTGTAACGGTGGTCTATATGACCACCAGTCAACATCTCCCACTTGGTCATGAAGATCACACACCAATTCTATGCAAGGAGATGTTAATCTTCCACTTCCACTATTCGTGAAGTGTATAAACTTTAAATTTTCCACTCCCACTATTCGTGAGAATGTTCTTCATTTCCATAATCTATGGAAATGTTCCTTAATCCCATTAAGTTCACAAACTTAATGAATTTTTCTACTGTAATTCCCTTAGTCATAGGATCAACAACCATATCTGATGTGGGTATGTAACTCAGTTTTATTTCCCCACTTTTCACAATATCACGAATATAGTGATAATGTATATTAATATGTTGTCCTCTTGTTGTATTTGCACCACTATGTACAAGACTTATTGCCGCTTGATTATCACAATACATTTCTATTGGACCATTTATCAAGTTGAGATTTAAATCATTTATAAATCTCCTGATCCAAACAGCATGTGAAGCAGCTGCACTACAGGCAACATATTCAGCTTCCTGTGTGTATTTAGCTACACATCCTTGCTTTTTACTTCCCCAAGATACAGCTGCATTTCCAAAGATGAATACATGTCCCGAAGTGGATTTTCCATCATCTTTGTCACCACCCAAATCAGCATCTGTATAACCAAGCAATTCAAGCTCATCCGCTTGATAAGTCAACTTATGATGCAGAGTTCCTTTCACATATTTCATTATTCTTTTTACAGCTTCCCAATGTTTTGTTCCGGGATTATTTTGATACCTGCTGATAACACTTACAGCATATGCCAAGTCTGGTCGTGTACATAATATAGCATACATTAAACTTCCAACTACTTAGGCATAATGTGCTTTCAAAGGTTCTTTCCCCTTTTCAGGACATTGGTCCTTACTTATTTTTTTCCCAAAAACATATGGTGTAGGAGCTGAGGAGCAATTCTCTATTCCATACCTTTTTAGCACTGTACGTAGGTATCTTTCATGATTTATGCTCAGTAATCTAGATCTTCGATCTCTAAGGATCTGTATTCCAAGAACATAAGATGCTTCTCCCATGTCCTTCATCTCAAACCTTTTGCTAAGTTCTTCCTTTGTGTTGATTAACATGTCAGTATCATTTCCAGCAAGCAAGATATCATCCACATACAAGGATAATATAATAAACTTGCTCTCACTTTTCCTGACATATACACAATAGTCTAATCTGTTTGAAACAAATTCCATTTCGACAATTACATCATGAAATTTATGATACTATTGTCTAGAAGCTTGTTTCAAACCATATATTGACTTATTTAATTTGCACACTTTGTCTTCA
>JAMKQA010043469.1:0-14376 GCA_024699735.1 Posidonia australis | reverse complement strand
TTTTTGGTTTTCCTCGTCTTTCCATTAAAAGACTAGGTGGCGACTCCTTTCTTTTTCTTCTTTTCTTTTCCTTGCGCATTTCGCCAGCCGAGGCATGGTTGTGATCCGCCTTCTCCCTTGTGGGTCGGCATGGTCACAGAGTGGATCAAAACTATAGACTCAGACTAAAGGAAGGATTGATGCATCCTTCCACCCATCTACCTCGTCGACACGTGCGCCGATCGTCCTCGTTCGAGGTCGATGAGCTCCATCCGGAGTCCGAAGAGGTAGGGGAGACGAAGAGGAGATGCAAGCGTGGATTACAGTTGGAAAACACATTCTCCCTGGTCCTCTATCACTATCACTGGTCAAATTCCGACGAGCATCGCCATCTAACCGGTGGCAGTGGAGGGAGAGGGAAGAAGATCTCGCGAAGCACACTTGCAAAGGACATGGGGGTCGCGGCCCCCATTCCCAACTTTGTGCACATCACGGAGGGAAAGACTCCTCGTCGCTGTCAACTCCAGTGAACACCGGAGAAGAAAGAGAATTGGGCACCGGAGTCCGACAACCAACGGCATACACACTTACACAATGCTTCCACGGAACAAAGAAGAGCTAGAAACTTACCTGTGGTGTGCCAAAGAGCGTCGGGAGTCCCTCAAAGCTCGTGCAGTGTCGACGGAGGATGGCATCACCGACGAAAGTGTTGGGGCTGGAGTTGGATCGCCAAGAGAGGACAAGAGTTGGAGCTCTGGAGCCGGGATGAGGGTGATCTCTCTGATGACCCCTCTAGCGCGACGTAGAGGCCTTTAAATAGGCGGCGGGGATGATCCAAGGTTGTGGATGTGTAACGACCGGAAGCAGACAGCGGCGATAGGTCTCAATGGCCTTCGCAGGGGAATTCAAGGCTAGATTAGGGGCGTTTAAGTCCCAAACACCTGAAGATCAAGTCCTGAATGTATCTTGATCGTTAGTAAAGAAGATAAAACGAATTATCAGGAAAATGCGACACCAGTGCCATCTACACCTGAAACAGGACATTTCGCCAGCTATTTCCGCCATTTACTTCCGCTAGCAACACACACTTAGATGCCACGTCATATATAACCGGTTGGAAATACCACTTGGCCCAATAAAAGCCAATCAAGCAGTCCTTAAAGCCCATTGACCATCCTTTTAAAGACCAATTAGCAACCAAAGGTTAAGATGAATAATATTGAAATGTTCTTGGAAAAAAGTGAGTGGATCCAGTAACTTCATAGCTCACCTCCTCTCTCCTAGATCCGTCCAAATTTACCTATAAGATCTGAGGTGTCTACAGACAAGCTAAGAAAGAAGAAGGAACTCCATATTGTAATTTTATTGAATTCATGTTATAATTAAAATCAACATCTGATAATATCATTGGAAAATTAAAAGACTAATATTCATGACTTTTCAAAAAGTTAATGTCCATTAACTTTTCAAAAAACTATCTAACAACTTCCAATACACTAAAAAATTACAACTAGTACTTTTAGAAAAGCTTGTGTATTAAACATTTAGAAACACTAATTAGATAATAAACATTTAATGCAATAAACCATCCTGGAAAAAAATTCCAAACACTACCTAAAAATGCATTTGATTTAGATTCTACTTTGTGACTTCTTCTGTAGAATCTTATTTCTAATTAGAAACTTGCACATTTGATTTAACGTCAACTTCCGTAGTTAAGTAATTTATGTACTTTATGTAGCAAATGTAACGTTAACTTCCACAGTTGAGTTGATTTTCTCGTTTGATTTGGATTCTGATTTTAAAATGATTTCTATCATAATTTTGGCGTCAAAATCTAAAGCAAATACAAACTAAAAGTAAATTCATTAGTCCTACGATTCAGGAAATTACAAGGAAAACATGTTGATTTTCCATCAAGTACAATCGATCAGAGATAATACAAAAGAAACAATACTATATGAATCCCGTAAAGACGAACACAGTCCAATATTAAGACGTCGATCCTAAACCCCTGGACCTTGGCCGCCTTACTGCACTCAAGGGATTAACAATGCCCTGAGCATCTTTCCCTAATCCCATGCCTGGAACAAACCCCATTTTCGACATCATTTTTGATCCGAAGCCCTTGGTATGCTTCTCAAATGCACCAATCTGCTCCTTGTCCGCTCTCTTGAGATTAGAGCCAGATGCTTTCGAAGATCGAATACCCTTTCTAGCTGACTTGGGCCTTCTGTTAGCTGTTGACTGAACGGTACTCGTTCCATCCTTTCTTAATTTGCCTGTCTTCTCTTCAGATTCCGAGGTCTCGGTAAATTGAATACCCAATCCTAGAGACTTGGGCCTTTTGATAGCTTCAATTGGCTGAACAATACCTTGTCCATCCTTTCCTAGGCCAGTACCTTCGACAAATCCCATCTTAGCCATCATTTTTGAACCGAAGCCCTTAGTATGCATCTCAAAGGCACCCACTTTTAGTGAATCTTTATCGCCAGAATTGTCGGACAAACACACAGTCGATGAAATCCTGTCAACATCCTTTTCAGGCGAACCTTCTTCACGTGAATCGACTGCCATTGCTTCCATAGGATCAACTTGCATTACACCAGAAGGAATAAATGACACTGGTCGACTAGAATAGGAAACCTTAGTTTCTCTTCCGTCATGCTTCTTGCCGCTGATGTTTCTGCGGTTGGTTGTTTTTTTCATAAGTTTGCTTGGGGAAGATGTGCAAGCTTCCCTGACTTTTGTGCTTCCCTTTGCTATTAAAGGAACAGGCTGATTTGGTAGCTGATTGACAGCAAAATCCTCATATTCATCGCCTATCCCTAGTAGCTGGAACCCAAAGAAATATTTGTCAGCGGTAGGGAAAAAATATTCCTCACTCTGAAGAACATTTTAATTTGTTCTTTATTAGCAGGTACATGAAAGCAAGACTAAAGAACACTATACTGAGTGAATTCAAAAGAACAATACCTTCTCCAAACGTACTTTATCACTTGAAGATGGTAGACAGGTCTGTGCCGTTCGCATCACGTTAACAAGCCTACAGAAGATAAGAGTATTAGACAAAAATTGGCCTTTACTTGATTTTACCTCATCAACTAGCAAAACATTATCTTCTAGCGGTGTGCGGTGGACTATTCTTCAAATATCTTGAACTTAATTAAAGAAAATAAATAATAAAATGGAAAGATATTTTCTGGAAAAGATATGCACGAGGGGTGATAATTTGGAGAAATTCACAAATAATTCCATATTCCAAATAATCATGTTACCAACCATCAGCAATTCAAAAGAGATAATTTTAGCTACAAAGACTCAAGTTCGGCTGTTTACAAAAGAACCACTGATATATCAGGTTTGCAAGGTTATGCCAAACCAATGACAAACTGTCTTGATTACATAAAACGCATAATCCCTAACAGACTAATCGAAAATATAAAAATACCTCTTCTTTCCTGACCCTTGGCAACCACTTCGCAGGCGATAAATTGATGCTAGACGTTGTACCTGTGGGCACACAGCTTCAGCCAAGGTTACACATTAAGTGTGCAGTGACATCATATTGTAAAGCAGTATGTAGAACGAGATAAAAAGGTACCAGAAACTTCCAGGTCTTAATTAGGTTTTTGCACACACTAGCAACTGACTCAAGGAAAGAAACTGACCCTAGAACACCAAAAGGTAATAAATTCAAGCTAATCTGATACATGAAAAGATAATGGTTCCAAGAAAACAGAATACCTCCAACGTGTGTACCTATTTATATTAGAAAAACTGAAGTGTGTAATATAGAAAGCTGCATTTTTTATAAATAGCAGTGTTTATCCGTTGAAACAGAATATGGAAGACCCAAGTTCAGAATGTCCTACACCCCTATTTCCCCCAAAAAAATTCATCCTCGTGAGTCGAACCCATGACCACCACTTTGGTGGAAGGTTTCAGGCCAAACAAACACTGGGATACCCCCAAAGGAAGACAGGAAGCTGCATTATTACATAGTTCATTAGTATGAACCAATAGGGATACTTCTTCAAGCTCAACCAAAAGCATTATGATTATGCTTCCGTTCTGAATTCCATTTCTTTTTTTTATTGTAACTGTGAATAAGACAAAGAACAAAGTGAGAGTGATACCTGGCTACAATCACGGGAATGCATAGGATGGAACGAAACCATGTCAGTCTCGTCAAGCACCATCTGCCTTAGCTTCTGTGACATGGAAGAAACGACTAAAGATACATATTTTCCCTTGTAAACAGATGAAAACAAAACAACACAAAGAACTTGATTAAATAACACACTGAGAATAAGTGAGGTATAAATATATGGGCAATTGGGTATCTTAAAGGCAAACTCGTAGGAGAAATAAGTTAGTTAAAAGATTTCAAGACTAAACATCGTTGTCCCAACATCAAATGGATCCATTGAACTAAATAACTGAATGTTAACAGGATAAGATTCATACTCCGAATCGTGGCTTCACCACTAGTCAAAATTCTAAAGTTGATGCAGCACTGTGATGATTGTGTGTGTGTGTTTTTTTAAATTTCAACATCAAGAGGCCTCTGAAATACATAATAATTGCTTCTCTAGTTTAGTTGTGATAGAATTTCACAAAATCATACATGGTTGAAATCTGCTCATGGAATATATCGGTTTGGAGCATAACCATATATAAAGCACAAGAGGAGATATTTGACAAAGTCAACTCGGATTCAAAAAATCACATGGATTCCACCTTTGTTAAATGGGTGAGAAGAAACAATATACTTGTAAGGCAAATGAAACAATTCCTAGTTACATAAAAAAATAACTGAGCTTTATTCAAATTTTGATGCTACTTACAGCTGAACATTCTTCAGGTATTAGTTTTATGGTCTGATTTCCCATTACATAACATCTATACTTTTACAGTTAAGCTTAACAGAGAATAACATTTTCACAGAAATAAACTGCCATTAGCAGCTAAGATCATGAACACATCAAATATATATATAGATTACCATATTTATTTGATCAAGGTCAACACCACGATTACGCATGCGCTCTCGACGCTTTAGAGCTATCATTTCTTTACGATGCTTGTTTTTCCCACCTAGAAACATGAAATTTCTAATGATACATGCTAAAGCTAAACAAATATTATAAATTATTTCCAACTATCTTCGAAAAAGAATATAAGACACCAAATGAACCTATACAAAAAGGAGAAAAAACTGAATTTAAAAGTCAATAGAGAACCCATGGTTTAAAGGTCCTCGAATTCACTATTTTTCAAATGTCCTTAATAATTGAAGTCAGCCATATTTACTATGATATGTGTATAAGGTAAATCTAGCAGCCTATGTGATAAGTCAACAACATTGGCTTCCATTCTTTTCCCGAGGTTCAGTTAGTGACAATGGCCTAACTGCTGCACTTACATCCATATAAAACCCCTAAAAAGGGAACAAAAACAGAAAAAAAAATATCAGCTAGAATTTTGTTAATTTTGTGATCAACAAAGAGTACAACAAGAAATATGTAGTAGGTACCAGTTACTATTTACATCGAAAAATTAGTAACTGAACCTCGAAAAATTAGTACCAGTTACTACACACTAATCACATTCCCCTTCTCTATCCCCCCCCACACCACACACATTTTTAGAATATCAAATTTCATTATTTATTTGTTTATCTAAGAAAGATCTAATTTTTAAAAAAAATAGTCATGTACACATTAACATCCCTTTTGCATAGTTGAAAGATAGAAATTTGTGAAATATGCTGGTAAATTAAGAAACTAATATCAGAAAAGTATTCAAATGTAGAAACCGAAAAAAAGGGGAGTAAGTACCAGTTACTATTTACATCGAAAAATTATAAAAAAGGGGAGTAAGTACCAGTTACTATTTGGTTCTTTTCACAATTCAACAAGAAAGCACCTTGGTATGGTTACTCTATGTATGTAGTGGCACTAAAGCTCTGCTTAATAAGTGCTTTAAGGAGCGAAACATGCACCACAAGAATCCAGTTCCAAGTTCAAACTACCATGGCCTCAACAATTTGCAATTACTTCAAATGTATGTACCAAAAAAAAAAAAAAAAGGATTCTCCTTGATAAATCGGATTGAGAGAAAAAGGTGAGTATCTATTAGGGAAATCTCATGTCTTCATGATAAATTGGCAAAAAAATCATGATTTCCCGAAAACAGCCATCTTTTCACAATATTTTGTTTCTTTTTTTCAGTTTCTACATTTGAATACTTTTCTGATATTAGTTTCTTAATTTACCAGCATATTTCACAAATTTCTATCTTTCAACTATGCAAAAGGGATGTTAATGTGTACATGACTAATTTTTTTTAAAATTAGATCTTTCTTAGATAAACAAATAAATAATGAAATTTGATATTCTAAAAATGTGGGGGGGGGGTGGAGGATAGAGAAGGGGAATGTGATTAGTGTGAGAGAATGAATTGGTTATTACCACAACTTTTTTTGTCAAAAGCTGAATTGAGTACATAAAAACCAAAATTCCCTTGGCGTTTCAATGCAATTTAAATTAAAATTGAGTGCATAACTAAAATAAATCCTTTTACACTCAATGCAATTGAAGTTTAAAATAAAGGCATAAATAATTAAAATTAATCATATTAAGCAACCATAAAAGTTATCTAACAAAGCACAAGCTGATGCCTTGGTTGGCAAAACATAGGCACAATTTTTTCAAAAATGTTTTCCAGGTGTCCAACATCTTGGCACAGCATGAACCCATGTCACATGAGGAACTATGGTATGACATGATCGTGATTAGTATATGGATAACAAGTATGTTTATTGGTTGTTCTTATGAACTAAATTGAGCACACTTTTTTATCCCAACAAACTTAAAGCTCTAACACACTCTAGAACTAATGATTACGAAATTTTGTATCTCAGTTTGTCTTTTAAGTTTGAAGTGCATATTAAAACTTGCAAAAATATGGATTAGTACCATTGGCAGCTTATTTCTGAAGCAGGGACGGACATGAGGCAATAGAAATTAGTCAGTTTACCTCAAATTAGAAGAGAGTTGCCTTTTTACCTCGTATTTCCTTGTATTTCTTGCTTTTCTGAGCATCAGTTGGCCATGATCGAGAAAGTTGACTATAGCTCTTCTTTCGCCATTTAATACCTCTACTGCTCTTCTCGTACAGTGTATCATCCAATACAAATGACCCAAGATTATCAGCTGGAGAGCGAACCTTCCCCGCCTTCCCCTTGCTCCTACTATTCTTCTGCTCCTGCTTCTTGATTCCATACTGTTCCGATGCACTCATGAGAGCCATCCCTCCAAGCTTTCTAACATAACCATCATCACCATCAGAATCGCCATCTGATGAGAGCTCCAAATTCTTCTCCAAATAATTACCCTTAAATAACTCAGTAGCCCCCCCAATGCCCTCCAAGTAGTCTTCCATCACTTCCTCGTCCATATCAGAATCATCCTCAAAATCGTCTGAAGACGACCCATCATCGGAACACTCATCTTCGCCACTTTCGGAACAAGGCCTTTCACTTGCATTAGAAGACTCATCATCATCCACCTCATCTTCTTCATCCATGAGCCCGTCATCAACTTCTTCATCCGATGACATGTCCACCGTGTACAATTTCAAGCCACCAATAGCCAGAAAACCGTCATTCTTCTTCTTGTCCTTTTTCCTCTGGTCCTTCTTCCTTTTTGGCGAAGAAGAAGAAGCCCCAACTTCCCCTACCTTTGGAAAAACCAAATCTTCCTCCTCCAATTCAATTCTGACATCTTCCCCCTCCATTTCCACTCCACCCTCTTTCTCGTCTTCTTCCTCCTCACCTTCCTCTCCCTGGTGATTGTCATCTTGGAATCCCAACCCCAAATTACGGCCATTCACAGACGAATCATAATCATGCGAAGGAACACGACTCATCGGATGACTCGGATCTGCACTCGGCGTCCGGTCGACGAACGCAACGATCGGAGTGCTCTCACCAGAACCGTCCAAAACAATCGGTTCACTGATTTGTTCCTCGGGATAACTGTAGGCAAAAGAAACACCATTCCTTTCCGATCTCTCCGAAGCAGAAGAACCAAAAGCCACCATCCCTTTCCCCCCTCCTCCCCGTGGATTCGACGCATATCTCCCCGCCGAGCTCCTCCTATGGGGATTACCTGGACACAAAATGGAGCCTTGGGCGAAAGCAAAAGGGGGAAAAAAAAGGCAAGCTTTCGAAAGCAAACGGGAGAAGCTACGGGACCTGAGACCGGAATGGAGGTGGAGGAAGAGGAAGGGCAGGCGTTCCAGTCGTCAAGCAGGCCGCCTCCGACGAAGAGCGCGCGGCCGCCAGCCTTCGCAGGGGCTCTCCGCTTTCCTCCTCCCATTTCGGCGGTGGTCGTGGGAGTGGCGTGTGTCTCTACTTGTCCGAAACGAGGGGAGATTTGGGCGCTACGTCTCAGGGGAAATGATGTTACGGTGCTCCTAGGAGTACGCTAACTGGAAATGATGATGATCCGATTATTGGAATCTACTCATCCAGCGGTGAATATTCTGTTTCTTCCGTGGATATGCTTTTGGACAAGAATTGGGCCCAGGATCATGAATGTGTTGGGCTGCATATGGGCCGACATAGCCTAAATCCAGACATTGCAAGGCCTTTTCACAATTTGTATTCTACATTGTAGTGTATCTTGGAACATTCAGACCGTGGTGATTCAAGGCCTAGACAAGCCCATTTTCGGAGAATTGGGTGTTCGGCCGCACTATAACGCACCCATCAGAACAAACCCCAGAAAGGCACCCGGGCTTGAATATATATGAACCATTCTGTTTGGGGGAGGTATGTTTGTTATTTTGTATGATTTCAAACCAGTGTTTTTTTTTTTTTTTTTACATTTGAATTCAAACTAGTATTGTGACGACTCACAATCAATTGCATGCAATCCCACATGAGGTTAGCATGTGATTCTCTATCACCTTCATTTTTTTTTTTTAAATGAAGACCTTAAGATTTTATTAATCTTAAATGTTAGTCTCTAAGTAAGAGGCAATACACAACGTGGACCTAATTCCTTTCAGGAGTCAATATTTTTAAGCACGTCTTTTCATGTAGGATCCACTAATGTTGAGAAGGCAAAGTATTGTATTGTACTGTTGGTTCTCTGAGTCCTTCAACTTCTCGGGGCAAAGCAAGAGTGTCTTCAATTCCATCATTAAGCTCTTTGTGATGTATTAGTGGTCAACAATTTCCTTTGTACTCTAATTGATGGTCACCGAAAATTGTTGCAATATTTATCTTCCTATTGATTATAGTTTGCTTTTACAAACGTCCACAAATATGTTCTTCTTGGATCTGATTGGAGGGATCATATCGAGCGTCATCCAAATTTGAACATTAACTAGACCCTCATCTACCATGTATAATTTCTATCATATATTGACCACTATTGTTTATTTAATCTTACATATTTCATGATCTTTCCATGTCAACAAAATTGCCTTTTGCCCTTTTGAATATTACCTTCTATGAATCACTTGTAACGGATAGGAATATTTTAGATGAAATCACTAGTATGAACGGAGTTACTACTTAATTAATACTAAAATAAACTTGTCGTACTACCATTTCAAATATCGAAGCCAAAGAATGAAACAAACATACCAAATATCAAAGCCAAAGAAAGCGAGATGAAGGTAAATTGATAGTGACGAAGGAAAGTTATGTGGGAAGGTTCGCATAAATTCTGGAGATATAATGGATATATGATAGTTTGACGTCGTTTGTTTATATTGGTTAAGGAAAGTTGCGCTAACATTCAAATTATTTTTCATTTAGCCAACCTTTGTACTGAGATCCCACTTTGTCGACAACAATTAAAATTTCCCAAGTAATTATATCCATATTTATTATAAAAATTATATATTTTTTACAAATTATGATACCAATAAGTAATAAAGTAAAAGTCGCATCACACTGGTTTTCCTAGTCGTCTGACTGAAGACCGATCAATATATAGTATTCATATCCTCTAAAAGACGAAGATTTACATATGATATACATGAGTGACGATCTCGATCCATTTGCATGGCCCGTACCAATGCCAGTAGGACGTAATAACACAATCCACGTCCACCCCAAGTGCAAGAAGTCTCTGAGTTGAGTTCCAGAGCGAATGCAAAAATGAGAGAGAAAACGTAGCCGAAGCTTGATTTCCTGTTTCTCTCCGACTGGAAATCCGACCATTAAAAGACCTACTGCATCTCGACGATACGACAAGCTAACGTTCTACGTACGTCAAATATAATCACAAGATTGTCTTGATATAATCGAAGAGTTAAGCTAAACGTGTCTCACGTGTAACCACCACATTTACGTGTTCTAATTGTGATCCACGGCAATCACCATTAGTAGATCACATCGAAGTCTTCGCCGTCGATACCTCCGACGATTTGGAATTTATTTTGACTAGAGCATGCGTCTACATTCTGCAAGGTGCAAATTCTTGGAAGGTGCGTGTTTTTTTTTTTTTTTTTTTTTATCACGAGGCATTGGCGGGCAAATCAAGTGGACAAAGCAGACACATCTGATGGTGACATGATCATATGGGCGGGAGTACTCTTCCCCACCACTGCATGCACCGCCGCCTTGTTCTTTCCTTATAAATTATCCCCACCACCACCACCAAGACTTCTCTGGGTGTACCACTGTACCACAGCAACTGCAACCATGGAATCCATGGCTGCCTTGGCCAACATGTTCCAGTTTGTGATGGAAGGGTGCTTGGCAGAGTTCGATCTCTGGAAGGAGAGGAGGCCTTACCATCGGAACTGCAGCTGTAAGCTTCACGGCAGCTCGTGGGCTTGCTCCGCCGACCGGTTTTGCCGCAAGAACGTCTCTTATCCTCTTCGTCGTGCGTGGCGCCGGTCGACGTGGAGGATTCCTCGATCTGCTAGTCGTCGCCTTCCGTCGCGGCAGCTTGTGGATTGGAGTTATCAGGAGGAAGAAAGAGAGGAGGACTCTGTTTATTCGTCAGTAAATTAATTTCTCTCTTATGGTCTATCTATGAAGTTTATATCAAATATACATATATAGATGAAGCCAACACCAAAGTTCATGTATGTATGTGCCCGCGCGCGCGCGTGTGCTATGTACCTATTTACTTTAGTGAGATCCAAGAACGAAGAGCTCACTCAAGAATAATATATCGATCGTCCTCACTCGACAATGTTAGAATATCTGATGTCCAAAGAGTTTATATATATATCAACTTTTGTTCAAAAGAGATACTTGTGAAATTTAAAAGAGATCACAAGCACATCTACTCGTTAATTTACTTGTCCGCGTGCTTTAGTTCATTTTGATGTCTGGACATCTTTCATATATAACATCGGTTGAAGGTAGTCGCCTTTATGTTCTGTTTGTTGACGGTTTTTCCATATTTTCATTGATTAATTTATCCCTTATTTCATAAATCATATGTTTTTGCCACCTTTATTCCTTTTAAATCTATTGTCGAAAATTTATTTTCCAGTAATCAATTCAAGAATTTGTTAACTGATAATGGTATATTCCATTAGTTAACCTGTACTCATACATCTCAAGAAAATGGAAACCTAGACGTATACAAGAAGTTGATCTCATGTTACTTGTTGAGTCTCATCTTTCAAGCAAGTATTGGGCGATGCCTTTCACACAGCAATTTTTCTTATTAATAGAACACCCACTAGAGTTCTCTCTAACACATCTCCTTATGAGGTTTTGTTTGGTAAAAAACCAGATTATTCTCAGTTACTTATATTTGGATGCTCTTGTTACCCGTGTCTACCACCTTATCAGCCTCACAAATAGGCTTTTAGAAGTAAACAATGTGTATTCCTAGGCTATTCAGATTCTCAAAAGGATAATAAATAAGCGTCTCGATCAGACAACTAGCAGAGTTCATGTTTCAAGACGCGTGATTTTCGATGAGAACACTTCTCCGACAAAGGAGTATGATCCGACTTCAACCTCCTGCAACAGCAACAGGTGACCAAGTCGGAACTTTACTCCATGGCAAGGCCTCCACGTACCAGTTGGTATACCTAACGTATTGCCTAACATTTTGCCTCTTTTTTGTCTCCTAACGATTCAAGGCCAAGTGTTGGGACCACCTCTTCTTTTTCGAGTCATTCAAAAATGACTCCACACTGAGATTTCCGCCCTCAATATCGAAAATCCAAGGGTGGAAAAACGCAGGCAGTCGGCAATATCGCTGTGCAGTGAAGGAGTCGGCTGGTCGACCTCCGAATACAAATACACACACGTGACGACTGTTCTTGCTTGTGTCACACCGCTTCCTTTGCCATCTTCTTCAATATCAAGTCATCAAAACAAAACAACACAGACCACTCAAATCTTACCCAATCTGCAACATCTCCACCGCCTTCTTCTTCGATGTCTCCTCCACTAGTTAGTGCCATCATTTTATTTTATTTTTTTGAAAACAGTTAAATTAAATTTCAGTAAGTCATTAAGCTAAGTAAAAGTATCATAATGTCAGAATTATACAAAACTTGGAATCAAAAATTCTAGATAGAAATGGATCAATGTTTGAATCCAATTTAAGAAAAACCACAGAAAGATACTTGTAGAGATACTACTATTGAGATATAACAGAACTTCAAGCCTCGAAGTCTTCGATGGTATTTTGAAAATTTTCTGAATCCACTCTAGGAAGCACAGCTTCCGGATTGCTTTTGGAAGATGAAGGAATAGAAGTAAGTTGCTCCACCATCTGTGAAGCCATAGCAGTAGTATATTGAAACAACTCTTACTTTTCAAAGCTTGAAACAAACGTTTCTACCCAAAAATTCATCAGTGAAATAATATCATGAATGGCAAGAGTATATATAGGATCTGTTAGTGTTACGAAAAATCCTATTATTCCTTTCTTTCCAAATCAACCAAAGAATGATTTGAAGTAAAATCGCCCAACCATGTAAAGTTAAATCTAATTTGAGATGAGGTAAAGAATGGAATAAGTCCGCAACTCGAAAAAAACCCAGATATAAGTCAGCTGCCAAGAAAAAACTCCAGACATGCCTAATATATATGCAATTTAGAAAAAGATGATTATTATTTTCAATATATGTAGAACAAAAAATACATAGGGAAGGGCCTTTCCAACCTCTTTTAATCAGATTTTCCTTTGTCAAATTTTTATTTCTAATAACTAACCAAGAGAATAACTTGACTTTCAATGGGGTATTACTTTTCCAAATGCAACTATAAAAAGGATTACAAACACCTCCATCATTTAACAGACAATAGTCAGCCTTCACCGTATATTTTTTATCCTTGGAAGGTGACCAAATCAAGATATCCTCTCTGGCAACAAGATTCAGAGATTGCAGTATGTTATCAAAGAGTTCTAATTGTGATTGCAGTAACATAGGATCACACAGAGAGAAATTGGACAGATCAAACAGTCTACTAAAATCAGATCTAAAAAGGTCCAAAGTTGCTTTGACAGAGGCTGTAACACCTGTAAAATTCATTTTGTAATTATTTACATTTTATGAATTTTATTTCTTGGACAGGTGTTACTGTTCCGAGGCCCATTGTGTGGTTTTGTGCTTTTGGGCTTGGGCCTCATGGGCTAGCTTCTATTTGCGTGTCCCTGTGCGTGGTTTGGCACTGTGCATTGTGGCACTGTGCTTGTGGGGCCCGCTTGGGTGTGGGCTGGTGGTTGAGGCTGGTAGTTGGCCTCGTTGGTGGTGGCTGGCGGTTGGTTGCTGTGCGGTGTGCCGGTGGCTGAGACGCGCAGGTGGGCACGTTTTCAGCTACTCCAGGCGTAGGCTTTATAAGCTGCACCGTACTGCACCTCTCATCGCCACTCGTTGCTTTCTCCTCCTTCCTTCTTCTTCCTTTCTCCTCCTCTTCGGCGACGCTACTCCTCCTCCACTTCCTTTCCTTTCCTCCTCATTTCTCCTTCTCCTTCCCCTTCTTCCTTTCCACTCGTCTCTCCACCCCCTCTGTTTCCCCTGTATCCTCTTTTGAGTGCGCGCCGACAGAGAGAGAGGAAGAGGTCGAGGGAGTGAAGCGGAGGGCTGTGGTTGCTCGTGGTGGTGCGCGGAGCTCGCGTGGGGTGCCTCGTAGCCGTGGTTGCGCTGGAGTTCGTCGGAGTCGACCGAGGATCGCCGAAAGCATTTCTCAGGTACGCATCTCCACTCCTTGCAATAGAGAGCATGAAATTGGTAGAAAATGCTAGGATTGCATGAAATCTAGGTAAATTTCCTTTCCTAGAATTTATTGTGCTTTATTGAGGATTTATGGAGCATTTATGGGCATTTATGTCAGTGGTTGCGTTTTGGGTCGTTTTGACCCTTCTGCCTTTGTGATTTTGTATCTTGATG
>JAMKQA010043468.1:0-16071 GCA_024699735.1 Posidonia australis | reverse complement strand
AATTTTAAGTTGATTTAAGTGGATTTTAGCTGGATTAAGTGTTTTAGGATTTATGGTTGGATTTTTAAGTGGATTTAATTGGATTTTGTTTGATTAGGGTTCTTACTAGGGTTTTGTGGAATTTAAGGTGGATTTTAGCTGGATTAACTGTTTTATTTGCTTTTCAGTGCATTTTAATGGGTTTTAGTGTTTTATTGGGTCATGTGGGCTAGTGTGGGTCTGATTGGGACCTGTGTGAGCTAGGGTTTTGGTGGTCGCGACCAGCGCATCAACCGGAGGAGCCTGCTGCCAAATGAGCTCAAAATTGAGGTGTCTACACTTACCATGCCCCATTCGATTCTTGCTTAGAGAGTTTTGGATCGATAGTGCCCCCTTTGGTCTTGTTCCAGATGGACTAGACCAACCTCCTTCTGTGGGTCGGTACCATGAACTACCCGATTGACACCTGTCAAGGCGTCTATCTTTTTGGTCAGCAGGTCTAGTATCCTGTCGTGACCCCTTTGTCATAGGCTGGTAACCCGAACTACCTAGTTGACAACCATTACATTGTCTGGAGTGGGTTGATAACCCAAACTATCTAGTCCACATGTCCGATAACTTTGTGCCATTTGATTCTCAGTGAGTGCTCGGGAAGTAATGGTATTCTCCTCCTGTTCCCTTTTCCTTGTAAAAGTGGGTGGGGTGTCTTTGTCAACCTTAAGCATCGATCTCTATTCCATTCGTCCTCCGACTTTGCTCATGGAGGGGCATCGGCAGACACCCCATACGCTTGTAGCTAGACCCTAAACCAAAACCCTAGTCCAAACCCCTAAATCTAGCCTAAACCATAATCCAAAATCCTAAATCTAGCCTAAACCCTTATCCAAAACCCTAGACTTAGCAAACCTTAGTCAAAAACCCAAAACCTAGCCTAAACCCTAATCAAAACCCTAGACTTAGCAAACCCTAGTCCAAAACCCTAAACCTAGCTTAAACCCTAATCAAAAACCCTAAGCTAGCCTAAACCCTAACTTAAACCCTAAACCTAACCCTAAACCCTAATCCAAAAACCCTAACAACCTCTAACCACCTAAATAAACCCTAACCACTTCCCACTCTACCATAACAACCTATAACAACCTCAAACCACCTAAACAAACCCTAACCACTTCCCACTCCCCCATAACAACCTACAACAACTTGTAACTACCTAAACTAACCTGACCACTTCCCACCTTCTTCATAACAACATATAACAACTTGTAACAACTTCCAACAACCCATAACAAACTATCCTAACAACCCAGCCATTTGAAAGCCTATAAATACGTCCATTTGCAAGAGAAAAGGGGGCAAAAAGCTTGAAAAAGAAGAGAAAAAACTTGAAAAAGTTTGAGAAGAGAGAAATCAAGGAGAGATCACCAACTAGAGCAACTAGAGGAAGCTCAGATCAGTGAGGAAGCTCGGAGAGGAGAAAAATCAGAGCTTAGGCCAGCTCTGGCCACGTTTCCGATGAGCTCCGGTGGCCACCTCCACTACCAACTCAGGTATGCCCTGATTAGATCTCCATTTTCTTCCAATTTTGTTCCCTAGGTCTTCCTTAATCTTCTTGAAATGATTCCAGTAAAGCTAGGTAGCTTCCTTGGCCGGAATCATGAGGTTATGGGTCACCGGTCCCAATTTTCCGGCGGGAGAGGTGGGGGCACAATTCCAATTAGTGATTCGTGCCATGGTGAGTGTAGCTTGATTAGGCTTGGTCCCTTCTTGCTCCTCTTTCACTCTGAAAGCCTTTCCTTCACCCTGGAAGCCACTGAATGAGAGCGGCCAGACGTAGCCCCGCCGTCGCTAGAGAAGACGACCCGTGGAAAGACCGTTCAGGTGCTTCCAGCCTCGCAGCACGCCTTCGACCATCAGGACGTCATCCTCTCTTCTTCCCTTGGACTCCGAAGCCCACAAGACCCAGCATTGAAGCCCGACACGTCCCATAGTCACCATCGCTGGAGTCGACGTAGAGCATGATCGAGAGGGGGGAGCAACCCCGTTCTTGCCTCTAAGCGATGGGGAACGCTCCTCTCCACACCTTCGAGCTTCCAGAAGCTCAGAAATGTCGCGTCGCTGCCTCCAATCACCCTTTCTTCCCCAGGACCCTCGCTGGAGTCGCGACACCGACGAGGGAGGTGGGAGAAGACCTTCGACCGTTGGCCGCAAGATTGAAGCCACTAGATCTATCCCTTTTTCTTCCCTCTTGCTCATAGGGTGCTTGGATGCCAGATCAGGCATCGAGGAAGCCTTGAATGGCTTCCCATATGGCCATCGACGGCGAGGTACCATCGTCGACGGCCGTCGATCCTTTTTTTTTTTAAATAAAACCTTCTTTTAGAATAAACTTTGTTTCTTTTCTTTTGTTTGCATTCAGGTCCTTTTTGTTTTCATTTAAGTCCATGCATTAGTTTTTTAATCATTTTAATAATGTTTTGTTTTGTAAAATTGCAGTGTGATCCTTGTAAACTTCTTTTAATATTTCGTAGGCTTTAAATTTTGACATAAAACCCTCTGATTTAGTTTTCATTTATTTTAAGTCCGTAATTTGCACATAAAATCCTAAACTTTATTAAAATTATTCTGGATGCATGATTTTCTAGTACAATTGCAAATCTAACCCTGTAGATTCAAATTTTTACCCAAATGTGCTTAGAATTGTATTTTAAACCTTGAACTTCACTAAGTTTACACTTAATGCATGTTTTTTTATGGCATATTTGCAAATTAGCCCCTCGAATTCATGTTTTTATCCTTGAGTCCAATATTTTGCACTTTTGACCCTGAATTTCTTCAAAATTACACTAAACACATGTTTTGCTGGCAAAATTACAAGTTAGCCCCTAGGAATCCTAATTTTACCAAAAAATGCACAATTTTGCACATTTAACCCCGAACTTCTTTAAAATTGCATAAAGTGTGTTTTCTCAAACATTTTTGTTGGTTTAACCCTAGAATCTCAACCTTTACTCAAGGCATGTAATTTTTGCATAGAGACCCCTGGAAATTTACATATTTCACCCATGCTTTCATTTTGTACATTTTGTTACCCTTTTTTATGCATATATTCTCATGCTCTTTTTCTTACATCATGCAAGGATTTCAAAATTATTTCAAGCTTAGTTTTCGCATTATTTTCTGGATTTCTTCCAACTCTCACATTTTTTGATTTGATTTGAATTTTCATCGCCCATTTAGGGTTTTAAATTTTTTCACACCTATTTTTGACATTTTCCAATTATTGCATTTATAATTATTCACTTAATCATAGTTTTCATTTAAAAATCATGTTTGCATTGTAAATTGATCTTTAATTCCACATTTTAGTCACATTTGCACTTTATGTGTGAATTTTGCACATTAGACCTTGAATTCTCAAGAAATTATCAAGGTGCAATTTTCACACATCCCAATGCCACATTTTCATTTAATCCATCATCTGCACACTAGGATAGAAGTCACTGTACACATTTTAATCCAGGTTGTCTCTTTGTTTTTGTGAATTATGCATTCTAGTCCTTGTACTTGTCCATTATCATGTTTACATCATTTTTCTTGTTTTCAAGACCTAGTCCTTTCCAAGTTTTCTTGCAAGTTGCTTCTTCCTGACATTTTGCATACATTTCGCATACATTAAGCCATGCATCATCCATAGGCACACATTTATCACACCTGGCCATTGAAATGACCAAATTGCCCCTATGCCACCAATTTATGCACATGCATGTTAGTTCTTGCATTAAGTTATGCATAAGTCGTTCCTCAGCATCTTTTACATAGTTAAGTACACTTTCATGCATTTTACTTAGTTTTCATGTCATGTCATCCATTTCGAGCAAGCCTGCATTCCATGAGATTTTCCGTGGATTTCTCTCCAACCTGTTTTCGGATTCCTTCGCTTGATATTCGATTTGACTCCCTTATTCCATATTTTGGGATTTTTCAATTAGATTGGGATTTCATTGCCTGAGGGCATACACTAGCTGACCTAAATGGCCACATTTGCCCACTTATGGAATTTTTATTTTTATGACATTTTCCATGATTTCGATGACTCGGGTTGACCTCACTTTTGACCTTTTTGATATTGATATGGTTTTCCTGAGCATTCTTTCCAAAAACACCGTCATTTTATGTGAATTTCTTTACATGTCACAGTTTAGCTATTTTACGTGGACTTCTTTGCAATTTTTCCATCTTGATTTCCACGATGTTTTCTATGATTCTGATGATTTGAGTTGGTTGCATTTTTTATTCTCTTGATGTCTGTATTATTTCCCAAGCCATTCTCGCCAAAAACCTTGTCATTTCATGTGATTTTCTTTGTCGCATCGTGTTTCATGATTTCATCATTTCATGTGGATTTCTTCGCAGTTTTCGCGTACCATCTCGCACATCCATCTAGTCTTGTGTTGGCATTCATATTAGCATGATTAGAGCATAATCTAGGCTTAGCAAGCATTCATTCAACCTTTAACAGGCGAATTGGACTAGAAAGACCAAGTTTCTTGGGTGTATGGGGGTGCCTAACACCTTCCCGATGCATAATAGGAATCCTTACCCATCATCTGGTTTATAAACATCTGGCCTTTTCATTTGCATGTCATGCATTCATCTTTTTGTGGTTTGTTTGTGGTTTTCCTCGTCTTTCCCATAAAAGGCTAGGTGGTGACTCCTTTCTTTTCGTTTTATCCTATCTTGCACCTTCGCCATCTTGGCATGGTTGTGGCCTCCTCCCTCTGGCACGACTTCACGCCAGATCCCTGGACGGGCATGGTCACAGAACAGGCGAATCCGTTGGGGAATAGCAAATTTCGACTTTCAGGTTAGTCTTTTCACTTGCTTTCTGACACTTTGGCTTCACCTACTTGTTTGTCTGCCTTGCTTGGGCTTGTTTGCTTACTTAGCGTGCCTTTCACATTTTCTTTTACACATTTGCTCTGTCATTGCACTCACATGCTATGTATCTTGCCTTATGATTTGATGGATGTTTTCTTTTCACAATCATGATGCCACGACACTCGCACATGTCATGATCATGCCTTTTGCTTGTTGTTTGCTTACTTGTTTGCCATACTTGTGTGTTTTCTTCCCCTTTTGCATTTGACATGACTAGGAGAGTAGAGACATGTTTGTTTCTCCTTCCTAGTTTAAAATAAAACATACAAACTCAGAGAAACAATTAATAAGGCAAAACTAAAGACCAATTCATACTCTTCCCCTCTGGTTAATAAAATGCAAGTAAAAAAACACAAAAGCATATTACATGATTGATCATATAGGGCATGCTTCTTCTCTTCTGAATCAACCTATAATTTGCGATGGACGACACTGTTAGCCCGTTCTATAGCTTTGGCGTAGGGCATGTTGCTAGTTTGTCCCCCTTTGTCTGGGGTCGTGTTGGTGTTAGTAGAGGGTATAGCTCCATGCTACTGCAGGAGACGAGGCCACCAATGCACCACCCGTTCACTACCTGCGCCTTGGCCAGGATTTAGAGACTAGACCTTTATTTCTAACCTGAGTTGGAGACCCATTTACCCACATGTGATCCCGAAGTAGTAGGCCTTTTAGGAAATACTTAGTTGGTGAGGGAGAGCATACTAGTTGCATTCATACCCATGTGTGTCATTCATGCCACTTTAACAACTTGCATTTGTCTTCGTGTTGTTGTTCAGGTTTTGATGCCTGTTTTCTCTTTCTTGTTCGCCACAGGTAGCTTGTTGTGAGGTGCACAGCTAGGAGCTTGGGTGTCTCCATTGCGAGCGACCTCCCATGGTTATTTTCTCTTGCCTCTCCTTGAGCTATTGGTCACTTTTAACAGTTGTTCATCTTAGAGCTCGTGCGTTTGTCTTTCGTTGCAGCTCCATTCATATTCACTCGCAGCTAGCCACGGCCCCGCAAGCCTCCTGTTATTGTGTTGAAGGAGGTCCAATATTCGGATCCTCCTCTCACTTTGGTTGCTTCTTCTTCCTGCCATGCGTCCTGATTTGGGAATCATGGAGGATCCCTGCTTTCTTTTCTGGGATGGAAGCAGACACAAGTCGATCTAGGGCCCGTCACCGAGTCGATCGTGGTGACTACCACACAGGTCCCAGAAGATCTGCCAAGTACAGGTTTCCAATTAGAACACAATGGTTGAATAAACGGCAGAATAGAGCTCAGCTTTGACATGCCAGTCTAAGGTGAACTATGATTTATCGCATTTCATCCTACCATTTGAGTAGCTCAGGACAATGGATGAATATACATACCTCCAATCAATAAACAAGTGTTTCACTAGTCCCAACCAGAATCAACCTCCACCACTTCAGTGATTCAAAGTGCGCCTATAGCTACAGCCTAACCCTCAAGTCTTTACATCACCAAGTAGTGCACAACACTTCCTGTGGTAGCTGGACTCGATGCCAGGGGCATCTATTTTGCCTTGGTATCCTATGATATGCCTTTTGTTTTCATTAAGCATCATTCGTCTTTTATGCTAGGGGCATGTCATCTACTTTCTAGCTAGGCTCACACAATCTACTACTCTATTCATCAAAGGCAGGTCAGTTGTTCTTTGGTCAAGACACATACATCAAGTAATTCACCACACATTGAATGTAATAAATGGACCAGAATTTTAGCCATGAACATTTCTATTGCTCTTTGGGGTTAAAATGTACAGTAGGGGTACCTATCAGTTGATCTCTGGTTCAATGCAGATGATTGGTGGAGACAACTGTGTGACTATAATCTCCACGTAGCAATCCAGAATTTCGCAAATACAATCAGGAGAATGCCCTACGGTAGCACGACCAAATATAGAACTATCAAAATGCCATGGTTGAGTAGAACACACCCTAGACATACGAGTCGAAGGTAGGCTGCAATCTCAATCAATGGTCCATGTCAAGTCACCACAATTCATTTTGTCTTCCAAGTACAATATAGGATGGCAGTTGGGTATGCATACTTCCAGCTCCTAGATGAATATATCACTTGCTTTGACTAGTGACAGTCTTAATCACTCCGATGGTTCAAGCAGCATCTATAGTTACATTCAGGCTTCTAACACCCCATACTCTTGAGTGGTGTCCAGCAAGTTCGGTACCAAGGGCATGTCAACTGCTCTTTGGCCAAAAGTCACGTATCAGGCGCCTAATAGAACACCAACTCACTATGCAACTGAACCAGGGTCTTCAACCAGGGGCATGTAAGCTGCTTCGTGGAGAGAAGGACTGTCCTGAGAACACTTAGTGCAAATCATATTTTTGAAATGATGGTCAGGTGCACATTCTTATAAAGAAGGGACATTCATTATACGGCAACGAGTTAAGCATTAGATCTGGTGCATCGTTGGCATGTCATGAATACTCTAATTTGATGGTAGCGTTGGACATGGACAACTTATCCCCTACTGTCACAACTGATATTGCACACAGCGGCAACGATCAAAAGTGCACTGGTACTTGTGAATAGGGTCCCCTTGGCAAACCCTTTTGGTTAAACAGTTGGTCAGGGCCTCCTGTATCCTTGTTTTCCAACACTTTTGTGGCAGTTAGTCTTGATATTAGGGATGCTGGCTTTGCCTAGTCATCCCTCGATCTGCTCTCTGCAGCCTTCACAGTTTCGTTGTCACTTCTAGATACCAGGGGCATGTCGGCTGCCCTTCAGTATCTTCTTCCTTTTTTGTTATCATCCTACTCAGGAATCTATCACCGACCACATCTCCCCTGTGTTTGACCTGCCTCAACTGAGCGAGTCTAGATTTTGTCTCCTTTTAGGCTTTAAATGAAGTCTGGATGATTCTTATTCTTGTCTCCCTGATTCGAATCCGAGAGGACGGAGAACAAAGACATTCCACTTGACTTTGCTCCAAACTGGATGAAGTTCGTTTCCTCCAGTTCCCTCCAGTTTCTCATTTTGGAGGAAACAAAACCCAGAGATAATATCACCCCTATGGTTGATTAGTTTGATACCTTGTCATGCCCTTTCCTTAGGCTGATAACCTAAACTATTATTTAGGCAGATATCTTAAACTATCACTTAGGCTGATATCCTAAACTATCACTTAGGCTGATAACCTAAACTATCAATTAGGCTGATATCCGAAACTATCCTAAACTATCACTTAGGATGATATCCTAAACTATCACTTAGGCTGATTTCCTTAACTATCTCTTAGGTTGATATCCTAAACTATCACTCAGGCTGATAACCTAAACTATCATTTAGGTCGATATCCTAAACTATCACCTAAGCTGATAACCTAAACTCTCACTTTGGCTAATATCCTAAACTATCACCTAAGCTGATAATCTAAACTATCATTTAGGCTGATATCCTAAACTATCATTTAGGCTGATATCCTAAACTATCACTTAGGCTGATATCGTAAACTATCACTTACACTAATATCCTAAACTATCACTTAGGCTGATATACTAAACTATCACTTAGGCCGATATCCTAAACTATCACTTAGGCTGATAACCTAAACTATCACTCAGGCTGATAACCGAAACTATTACTTAGGTTGATAACCGAAACTATCACTTAGGCTAATAACCTAAACTATCACTTAGGCTGACATCCTAAACTATCACTCAGTCTGATATCCTAAACTATCAATTTGGCTGATATCCTAAACTATCACCTAGGCTAATAACCTAAACTATCACTTAGGCTGATATCCTAAACTATCACTTTGACTAATATCCTAAATTATCGCTTAGGCTAATATCCTAAACTATCACTTAGGCTGATATCCTAAACTATCACTTAGGTTGATATCCTAAACTATCACTTAGGCTAATAACCTAAACTATCACCCCATCAGCTAACAGGTCTGATGTCCTGTCATGTCCTTTCCTTAGGCTGATAGCCTAAACTATCAATTAGGCTGATAACCTAAACTATCACCCCTTCAGCTAATAGGTTGGATGTCCTGTCATGTCCTTTATTTAGCTTGATATCCTAAACTATCACTTAGGCTGATAACTTAAACTATCACCTAGGCTAATAACCTAAATTATCACTTAGGCTGATATCCTAAACTATCACTTAGGAAGATAACCTAAACTATCACCCCTTAGTCGGACAAGTCTGATGTCCTATCATATCCTTTCCTCAGGCTGATAACCTAAACTACCACTTAGGCTGATAACCTAAACTATCACTTAGGCCAATATCTTAAACTATCACTTAGGCTAATAACCTAAACTATCACTTAGGCTGATATCCTAAACTATAACTTAGACTGATAACCTAAACCATCATCCCTTCGGCTGACAAGTTTGATATCCTATCATGTCCATTCCTTAGGTTGATATCACCCGGGCTAATATCCCAAACTCTCTAGTTGACATCCATCATCAGTCTACCCCTTAGTCAGCAAGTCCGATATCTTGCCATACATCCATTCTGGCCAAAAGGTATGTCATTTGCCAAGTTCCCCTTGTCGTGCAACGAGCTCGACAGTCTTGTCCTGGTATCCCTTGGCATGAGTCGGGGGATCCCTCATGCTCCCCTCCATGAGCTGATGGGATACCCACTCGTCATCAACATCACCTAGCATCAGGGTCATCCTTTGCATTAGCATCATGCATGGGCCATGAGTCATGACTTTTGGTTCATCCATCGAATAAGTGATTCAAGACCCCACAACAAATACCACTCTCTTGTGGAATCAGGCAGGGTGTCTTGTCAACCCTGAACATCGGTCTCGATTGCCTCGACCTCGCTTAGGGAGGGGCATCTATAGACACCATGATTTTGCCATCACTTGGCAGTAGCCTCCTCTGGAAAGACGCTCTGGTTGCGACCACCAAACCTACACCTTAACTCCTCCAAAACCCACAAACCAACTCAAGCCCATACAAGCCCATTCAGGCCCACACAAGCCCACTCTGACCTAATCAAAAATTAAAACCAAACAAAACTCATTTAAAACATTTAAAATCCAAATTAATCAAATGAAAACCCCAATTAAAACCCAAAATTAAATAAAATCCTCTAAAAGCCACATAAAATCCAATTTAATCAAGTGAAAACCCTAATTAAAACCAAAATCAAATAAAATCCATTTAAATCATTTAAAATCCAAATTAATTAAGTAAAAACTCTAATTAATACAAAAATCAAATAAAATCCATTTAAACCATTAAATAACCAAGTTAATTAATTGAAAACAATAATCTAAGTTAATTAAAACCCTAATCAATTAAAACTCAATAAAATCAATTAAAAATTAAATCTAATTAAAAATAAACACTAATCCAAACAAAAATCAAGCAAAAAACCAACGAAATCGAAATCTAAGACAAAATTCTAATAAAGACCAATTAAACCAAAATTTATATTAAACCCCTAATTAATCAAGTAAAAAACCAATTAAATCTAAATTAAAACTCCAACATAAAACTTTAAACCATTTAAATTCAGAAAAACCCTAAAATAATAAAACACAAAAACTCTAAATAAACTCAAAATCCTAATTAATTTCCAAAACTGTAATCCCCAAAGCCTTTAAGTAATTAAAATCAAAAAAACCCTAATTTAAAATCAATACTAATTTAAAACCAATTAAACCTTAAATCACAAAATCAAAAAAGTTAACTAAAATCACCAAAAAAAATAAATAAATACCAAAAACCAAAAACCAAAACCCTAAAACCTAAAACAAAAACACAAACAATCAAAAGCCCACTCACATAGGCCCAAAACAAGCCCAATACACCCCATTTAATCTCCAATCAAAAACTTAGGAAAGACACAAAAATAATTCCAACGATCCTCTCCGACGACCCCCCAATTTTCCAATGGTAATCCTGAGAACTCCGGACCGTATCTTCTCCTCCCCGTGATCTCCGACGATCCCCAACAGCTCCAACCAACTCACGCGAGCATCAGGCGGTCCTCAGCCATCGGGAAGGAAGATCAACAACTCTGAAGGCAATCAGCGGTGTATAAAACACCCCATCGCTGATAGTCCATGACCACTTCCAGCCCACTGTGAAGCATCCACGAAACCCAGAGAGAATCCCTAGCAATTCCCCTACTCTAGAGAACCTCCTCCAGCTCTATTTCAACCTTGGAGTCCCCTGAACCGTCGTAGCCAAAGCGATCGACCGGAGCACTACCACCGACACGTGAGGACACAACCAATCCATCCTCAGGTAATTCTTCCTCTTCCGTTTTGAATCATGTTCCTCTGGTACAGTGGGACCCCATCGAGTCTTTTGGTAGGTTTTCGCGGGGATTAGCCCCCTTATGCATCGTTGCCATCCCCTCCAGTGGTGGGTCTACCAGCGACACTTGCGGTGGGAAGACGCCCCTGAGGCCTCTCCTCCCTCTCCCTCCTTCTCCTCCCTGAGCTCCATCGCTCAGGCGAGGCTTCCCAGGCCTCCTATGGCTAGGAGAACGTCATCGTTGCCGCTTTGCAACTTCAGGCCGCCGCCGTCGACCCCATTGAGTGGGTGGAGCGTTCTGCCAGCGCCCCCTCCATGCAGTCACCACCGAAAGCCTCCCTATAGCCCTCCGATAGTCCTCCAGTCTCAGTTAGACTGCCTCCGCCGCTGCGACACCGTCCCCCACGTCCATAGGGAGAGCGCCCCAGGCCATTCCAACCTTGCCTGTAACTTCCCATAGCCTCGTCGTACTGCCCCAGAGCCTCTCCGATCCTTACCGTGTCAGGCCGTCGCCTCTGGACGCGCTACAGTAGGGGTCCTGTAGCCAGAGAAGAACGCCAACCAGGGGGAGATCAACGACGCGTTTTGACCATTGAGGGCTCGATCAGCGCCGTTGGATCATCCACCCATCTCTTCTTCCATCTTCTCTGCTTTTCAAATCGTTGATCATCCACTAGGGGAGCTTAGATAAGCCTCCTAGGTCGTCGCCACCGGCAATCTTTGAATCGCTAGTGGTGGTTTTAAATTTAGGTTTCTTTTATTTAAATTTCCATATGTTTTAAAAATATTGCCCTGAGATCCTAGAATTTTCCTCTTTGGCCCCTGTATTTTCAATTAAAATTGCATTTTTTTTCTTTCGTTGTAAATATTGCATGTTTTATCCTGTTTAATTTTAATTCCATTTTAAGTCCTATAAATGCCTGTTTTTTCACATTTGAACCCCTACAATCACGTTTTCTTTGCAATTAAGTCCTGAAGTGTTGCACTAAGCCCCCAGAACTTTTAAAAATGAGTTTTCTTTGTAAAATTTGCATTATGAACCCTAAAAAACTTCATAATCACACTAATCAACATAATAGTTTAGTTTTTATCAAATTTAGGCCCTGAAATTTTGCATGTAAGCCCCTGGATTCACAACATATAGTTATGAGTAGAGGAAATTTGCATCCAGACCCTTAGACTAATTTCAAATTCATCATTTAGGGTTTTAATTTTTTTCACACCTATTTTTGACATTTTCCTCTTATTGCATTTATAATTTCGCACTTAATCATAGATTTCATTTAAAAATCATGTTTGCATTGTAAATTGATCTTTAATTCCACATTTTAGTTACATTTGCACTTTATGTGTGAATTTTGCACATTAGACCCTAAATTCTTAGGAAATTAACAAGGTGCAATTTTCACACATCCTAGTGTCACATTTTCATTTAATCCATCATCTACACACTAGGATAGAATTCATTGTACACATTTTAATCCAAGTTGTCCCCTTTGTTTTTGTGAATTTTGCATTCTATTCCTTGTACTTGTCCTTTATCATGTTTACATCATTTCTCTTGTTTTTAAAACCTAGTCCTTTCCATGTTTTCTTGCAACTAGCTTCTTCCTGACATTTTGCATACATTTCACATACATTAGGCCATGCATCATCCATAGGTACACATTTATCACACCTAGCCATTGAAATGACCAAATTGCCCCTGTGCCACCAATTTATGCACATGCATGTTAGTTCTTGCATTAAGTCATGCATAATCTTTGTCTAAGTCGTTCCTCGGCATCTTTTACATAGTTAAGCACACTTTCATGCTTTTTGCTTAGTTTTCATGTCATGTCATCCATTTTGAGTAAGTCCACATCCTATATGTTTTCCTATGGATTTCTCTCTAGTCCGTTTTTGGATTCCTTCACTTGATATTTGATTTGACTCCCTTTATTCCATAGTTTCAGATTTTTCGATTAGATTTGGATTTCATTGCCTGAGGGCATACACTAACTGACCTAAAGGCCCACACTAGCCCACTAGCGGATTATTTCCCCTTTCAGGGTTTTATCACATTTTCCAAGATTCCAATGACTTGGGTTGACCCCACTTTTGACCTTTTTGATATTGATATGGTTTTCCCGAGCATTCTTTCCAAAAACACCATCATTTTATGTGAATTTCTTCACATGTCACAGTTTACTTATTTTGCGTGGACTTCTTTGCAATTTTTCCATCTTGATTTCCACGATGTTTTCTATGATTTTGATGATTTGAGTTGGTTGCATTTTTGATTCTCTTGATGTCTGTATGATTTCCTGAGCCATTCTCACCAAAAACCTCAT
Source organism: Posidonia australis (assembly GCA_024699735.1). Classification (NCBI taxonomy): domain Eukaryota; kingdom Viridiplantae; phylum Streptophyta; class Magnoliopsida; order Alismatales; family Posidoniaceae; genus Posidonia; species Posidonia australis. The sequence continues at coordinate 2,552 of JAMKQA010043468.1, read as the reverse complement.
CATTTCATGTGATTTTCTTTGTCGCGTCATGTTTCGTGATTTCATCATTTCGTGTGGATTTCTTTACAGTTTTCGCATACCATCTCGCACATCCATCTAATATTGTGTTTCCATTCATATTAGCATTATTAGAGCATAATCTAGGCTTAGCAAGCATTCATTCAGCCTTTAGCAAGCGAATTGAACTAGAAAGACCGAGTTTCTCGGGCGTACATGGGTGCCTAACACCTTCCCCGTGCGTAATAGGAATCCTTACCCATCCTCTGGTTTGCAGACATCTGGCCTTTTCATTTGCATCTCATGCATTCATCTTTTTGTGGTTTGTTTGTAGTTTTCCTCGTCTTTCCCATAAAAGACTAGGTGGCGACTCCATTTATTTTCGTTTTATCCTATCCTGCACCTTTGCCATCTTGGCATGGTTGTAGCCTCCTCCCTCTGGCGTGACTCCACGTCGGATCCCCAGATGGGCATGGTCACAGAAAGGAACATGGGTAGTTCATCATGAAAGCTGTGACATCTAGGCCTGATTACCCATTTTTATTTGTAAACCATGTAATTAATTGTTATATTGCTTAAATGGTTTATTAATGGATAATCTATTGTTTCTTGTTTGTGTGAGCTTGTGGTTGGTTGTCTGTGTGCTTGTTTGTGATCTGGGACTAATGTGGGATTCAGTTTGAGGATGCACAGTTGTCTCGGTTGGCGTGCCTGTCTTTTCTTCATTTTTCTCTCCTTCTTTTTCTCCTTTCCCCTTTTTCTCTCTCTCACGAGCCATGCCCTTCCACCTCTTTCCCCGTCTTCTTCTTCCTCCTCTTCCACCCTTGCCACCAGCGACGGAGGCCCGTGCCTCCCGGTCCCTTCCGACGGGATGGATGGCCGACACCAAGCGGGTGGTAGCAGAGATAAAGAGAGGGAGGCAGGAGTGGGAAGAGGGGGAGCATGGAGAGAAAGTAAAGGAAGAGAAGAGAGGAAATTGAGGCACGAGCTGGTAGGAGGTGGTGAGCCACTCGTGGGTTTCGCCGGCCGAGGAGGTTCGCCGTAGTGCAGGGAGAGTCGCCGGGCAGCTGAGCCAGGTACGTGACTCCTTTCCCTTCCTTCGTTTAGTTTTTATTAAGGATGAGTTAATTGCATGAAAATTAAGAGAAATGCATGTTAAATTGTAGAAAAATCCTGAAATGATTGGGAATGTCATTTATGGCATGAGAATGTAGAGACCAAGCGGTTAGGATTGATGTTTGTGGGGAAAATGTGATTTTGGGTTGAAGGCTATAGTAGTGGTTCTTGAGCCCCTTCCCCTTGTGATTTTCGTTTGAATTGTGTAGTTGATGGAATCATGAATGGTTTGAGGGGTTTTGAAGTAGACTTGAGGGTCTACACCCCAAGATTTTATGGAAATTGTTGGTGAATGTTTGCGGGGTCCGATTGGGACTCCCATTTGGGGGGATTTTTCACTGCCCGAAAAGGGGTGTGCCCTGTCTGCGAGGAATTTGGTATACCGAATTTATTCGGTATGCCGAAATCCTAGCAGATTAAGCCAGAAACCAGGTTTCGGTAGACCAAAATTTCACGGTCGACCAAAACAGGGGGTTTCGGCATACCGAAAATTTTCGGTATACCGAAACAGGGAAATTTGGAATACCTAATTAAAAATTCGGTATGACATTTTTGCTCTGAACTTGGGATGTTAAAATGTGAATTTTAATGAATGTTAAATGGTTTTAATGGAATGGTGGGTTTATATAGATGATGTTTCCCTATGTAATGACATGGAGGCATGTGGAACCCCAAACAAATGGATTTTGGTGTGGTTTTGGGTTTTAGACTCTATTAATGAATGTAAAAGATGGTTTTATGTGGTTTTGGGCATGAGACCCAATTTATGACTTTAAGCATGGATTTCATGGCTTGAGTTGGGACCCCAATGGAGGGTCAAGTGTTGTTAGGAAATAGAGTCCTGCAATGAGAAGAATGGAATGAAATGGAAAATGGTTTTGAATGGAACACTGATAATGTGGTTGCTGAGCTCGTAGCAGTGTAGGCTGAGCCTGGGCTTTTGAGCCTAGTTGTTCGGGTCACCGACATTGAAGATTGAGCCTAGGTCATTGGACCTATTTGTTCGGGTCACCAAGCTCGTAGCGGTGTAGGCTGAGCCTGGGCTTTTGAGCCTAGTTGTTCGGGTCATCGACGGTGTAGGCTGAGCCTGGGTCATTGGACCTAGTTGTTCAGGTCACCGACTGGGGCGTCAGACAGAGACGTATCCCCGTGCATTTATGGAAATGAAATTGAGGCTGATTGGCCGGGGCGGTGACATCCCGCACAGGGAATTTCATCGTGGCAGTGCAGGAAGTTAGGGGAAGGATGTCCTCGCCTACTGCTTGTGTGCCTGGTTACCCCTGATCAAGGTAACAACAGTAAAGAAAAATGGAAATGAATAAAGAAAGAGAAATGTGATTTGGTCAGGATTGGACTGATGAAATGGTCCTAAAATCCTGAAAAGAAATGATGATGTTTTAACTAGTTGCCAGCCAGTGCTTATGATTTGGTTTTGAGCC
>JAMKQA010043467.1:0-16340 GCA_024699735.1 Posidonia australis | reverse complement strand
CTCAAGACATTAGATCTTTGATCTTATTATGCAATATTATTGCACCTGACCCGGCAGACGAGCGATATTTCTGAGCATTAGGACACACCCCTACACATCATGCACCTATACATTAGACATCACACGCATTTGCATGGCATGGCATATCACCCTCGGGCGTACAGTAAAAGGCTGCAAAGTCGATATTTCATAAGCAAAAGAGAAATCAATAGAAGACCGATTTATCGGGCGTACGAGGGTGCCTAACACCTTCCTCGTACGTAACAGGGATCCTTACCCGCATTTCTGGGTTGCGCAGCTCCTTTTATTTGTTTTGCATGATTTTCATATTTTATGATCTTCCTCGTCTTCCATTTTAATAGACTAGGTGGTGCCTCCTGCATTTTGCATTTTTTTATTTTTGCCGTGGCTTTGCCGACTTTTGGCACATATATTATTTATTTGTGGCCACCCTCGACGGCATGGTTACACCTATCCTATAATTTTCCTGGGTTTTCGCGAGCACGAAATCCTACTACTTAATTTTTGACCAGGCGGTCAAAGTCGACCTTCGACCGGGCAGTTAAGACCCTATCCTTTTCTTTTCTTGGATTTTTACGGGTGCAAAATCCTGCTATTTGACTTTCCACCATGCAGTCAAAGTCGACCTTTGACCGAGCGGTCAAGGTCCTATCCTTTGCTTTTCCCAAATTTTCGTGGACACGAAATCCTACTGATTGACTTTTGATCGGGCGATCAAAGTCCTATCCTTTGCTTTTTCTGGATTTTCGCGGGTGCAAAATCCTACTGCTTGACTTTTGACCGGACAGTCAAAGTCGACCTTTGACCGAGCGGTCAAGGTCTTATCCTTTTTTTTCTTGGATTTTCGCAGGCGCGAAATCATATTGTTTGACTTTTGACCCAACGGTCAAAGTCGACCTCTGACTTGGTGGTCAAGATCCTATCCTTTGCTTTTCTTGGATTTCCATAGGTGCAAAATCGTACTATTCGACTTTTGACTGGGCAGTCAAAGTTGACCTCTGACCGGATGGTCAGGGTCCTATCCTTTGCTTCTTTTGGATTTTCGCAAGCGTGAAATCCTGCTACTTGACTTTTGACTTGGCGATGAAGGTCATATCCTTTTCCTTGGATTTTCGCGAGCGCAAAATCCTATTGTATGACTTTCGACCAGGGGGTCAAAGTCAGTCTTTGACCAGGTGGTCAAGGTCCTATCTTTTTCTCTCCTAGATCTTTGCAGGCGGGAAATCCCTTTGATTGCCCTAAGTCAGTGTGGATAGGGCCTCCTTTCTTACTTGATAAATCATATGTTTTGTCATGCCCCTTTTCTTTGGGCTAGTACCCCCAACTACTCGGTTGACAACCGTCAAGTCGTCTGGCGACTGATTTGACAAGACTTGGCTGACTTGTCGTGTCCCGCCTCCTCAGATTGATAACCTTAATAATCCAACTGATGAGTCCGACAACTTATCATGTCCCTACCAGTGGTTGCCCCTGTGCGTAGGATTTCTTTAGTTTTTGCAATATCACTTCAGCATTAGCATCAGTATTGCATCTACCTTCAACACCCATTCTTGTGTGTGCAATATTAGCATCAGCTTTGCATTTTACGTTCAGCATCAGCACTTGCATTTTTATTTTGCATTGGCATCGTATTTTCAGCATTAGGCTCGGCATTCGCATGCATATTAGTTGCACTTTGCATTTGCATTTTGCATTTGGCAACAAGTCATGACTTTCAGTGCATCCACTTGATAAGTGACCCAATGCCTATAGCAAACATAATCTCTCCGTAGCCTCAAAACAGGGGTATCCGGTCAACCCTGAGCATCAGTCTCGGTTCCCTCCGTCTCTCGACCTCGCTCAGGGAGGGATATCTGTAGACACCTCGATTTTGAGGCGACTCGTAGGCAAACTCTCCAAAAGGATGTTGCTTTGGACACGGCAGGTCTAACCACATCCGAACCCTATTTGACATTTTGATTAGCCCAAGATCATAGTCCAGTCAATAATCCAGGCAGCTAGGTGGAGAGCACTATTCTGGAGCACCAATGTGGAGTACCATAATGGAGCACCAATGTGGAGCACCATCATGGTGCACCATCTTGGCGTACCAATGTGGAGCACCAAGCTGGTGCACAGCTCTGTTCCAGGGTACTGGCTGTTGGCTGTTCGTTCACTCCACTTGTAACCTTCATATGCGAATGGACACTTCGGTCCTCACCTATTTTGACATTCCCCTACAAGCCTACGAGGGTCTCTTGGCCTTTGCGTCCTTTGGCATCCATATTTCAACGTTTTCTATTTCCTTTAAAAGCTCTCCACACACCACACTTTAAGCTCTCTTGGCAATTTGTCATCTCTTAACAACCATTGCACTCACCTTTAGAGCGTTCTCTGCATCCCTAAGCATCCTCAACTGTGTCGAAGGCATCGAGAAGGAGACACCTCGAGCTACCAAAGGAGAGAAACACCTCAGGTACCTCCCTACCTCATGTCTTTATTGCTTTTTTATTTTCTTCTAAGCTGTTGTTTCAAGTAAGATTTCATGCTATGAATTTAACTATGGCTTGATTATCTGCAGTTCAGTTTGATTGTTTGATTGTTTGTTTATCTTGGTGGTGGATTATGATGCACTATTTGTAAGTTCTTTGCACTGTTTGTCTACTTTTGTGATTGTTTGCATTGTTTGGTTTTTTGGTGGTGGATCATGGCCCCTATGAGGCCAACGACCACTGAGTAAGGGCTGTGGCACACCACTCACATGCCATGTAGATCTCCTACATTTTTTCAGTCATTTAGGATATCTCCACACACCTCTAGAGCCACCATAGGCTATAACAGTCCTAGAGGACCCATAAAAGTGCAAGGATATGGAAAGAGAGAGAGGAGTGTTTTGATCTTGTTTGATTAGTTTGGTTGCATCCATTAGCAACTAGGTTAGCCCCCTGAATGGTCATTAGCATAGTTAATCACAGGCATTCTCCCCGGGCTCTGAGTTCAGTTTGCAATCTGAAACAAAGTATCTGGAGTGCACCAAACTGGCACACATCACTGGCACACATCACTGGCACACATACCTGGCGCACCATCCTGGCGCATCAGGCTGGCGCACTAGTCTGATCACAGGATGCAAATAGTAGATTTTGCATCATGATTTGCATGTTCTCCTGATTGCCATGCGCTCTAATTTTTCTAGTGTTTATTCCTGGATATACCATGATCGTGCTTGCATAGTTTTATTATCTAATAACTCTAGTTGTATTAGTTTTGCATCTAGTAAAGTAGTGATGCTTACTACTAGGGTCTAGTGAATCGGTGGCCTTTTTTGCTCTTGTCGGTGAAATCCTTTTGCACCATGCCATGGTTCAGACCTTGGGTAGCCTAACAGAACAGTAGGACATGACCCATTCCTCACTTTGCCTACATTTAGCTTTAGGCACAACACTAGGCACAACTTGCATGTAACGTCACATTGCATATCGCCCTCGGGCGTACAAAAATAGGCTGAAAAGCTAACATTTTCATATAAGTAAACGAGAAACCCATGAAAAACCGATTTCTCGGGCACACGGGGGTGCTTAATACCTTTCCTGTGCGTAACAGGGATCTTTATCCATTTTTTTGGTTCATGGTGACTTTTTTCATTGGGTTGTTGCATAATTTTATTATTTTAGAATGGTTTTTCTCGTCTCCCGTTTTTAAATAAATTAGGTGGCGACTCTCGCATTTTTATCATTGTTTTTATCACTTTTGTCGTGACTATGCTGGCCCTTGCGCATTTGGCCTTTTGTGCCACGCACGAGGCTATTGCTGGTATGGTTACAATATTGTAGCTTAGGTAGCATCTCCAGGGTAGGGGCATTATAGTACCTAATTTAGATGATGTTGAATAAGAATCATGTATTATATTTTGATTTAGAAACTTATAGCTTAAAGATCTATTGATTCTCGAATTTGTCATTTACTTGATCTATAAGTTAAAAGTAATTACAGTTATTTAATGTCCATTAAATAAAATACAGCTAAAAGCTAGTTACAACTATTTAAAATAGTGACATGACCAAGTTACAACTATTTAATTTGTCTCTCTAGATAAAGAGAGAAACAGGTGACCAAGAGAGAGAAAGAAGTAGTTACAGTTATTTAATGTGTGGTTTCCACTATCCTTTTGTTTTAATTAAATTATAAATGGACAAGTTTGCCCTTATACCAAGTGGTTTAAGCACATCCTTAGATCTACACAACTACGATGGATGAAAGTACATATATATGATTAACTTTAGTTAAGGACATGTCTTCTTTTAAGTGATTTAAGGACAACATTTTATATTTCAACATTTAACCATTAAATTTAAAATCTAAACTGTTAGATGCCACCTACATTCTCTAAGACGAATATAGATGAAATTTCAAGTGATTTTGGAACTTTTAATTTAAGAATCTACAGAATGTTACTTATAACTCATTATTGCTTGTTATAGCTCAAAAAAAACCATCGAATTTATATATGAATAAATTTGTAAGAATTCTAAATAACATGGATTTTGGTGTGTACCTAATTTAGATAATGTTGATTAAGAACCATGTATTACATTTTAATTTTGAAACTTATAACTTAGAGATCTAGTAATTCTTGAACTTGTCATTTACATGATTTATAAGCTAAAAGTTTCGAAATGAGTTGAATTTTGGTTATATCTAATCTAAATGAAGTACATCAAGATGCATAAAATGGATTTTGAATTTGAATCACACCCTAAACCAAGAATTGAACCATTCCTATTGATTTTAGAAGTTAGGAACCAAACCAAACTACAAAACACTTTCAAATCAAACTAAACCGTAACAATTGATTCGATTTGGTTCGGTTCATCAACTTTAATTGAACCATGTGCACTTGTGCCAAAAACCATGCTTGAGATTAGGGGTGCAAACGAATCGAATATAGATTAGATATATCATTTATCATATTCGCATTTGTTTAAATTTTTCGAATACGGATACGAATGTGTGCTGGATATGAAAATTGAAAATCATATTGCGAGAAATTTGGATTTGAATATTTTTCGAATATTTGTCGAATATCAAATACAAAAGAAAATGAATACAGATCTAAAAAATGTATTTTAGTAGAATCTAGTACAGTTATAAACTTGATGAAATATTGGTGTAGTAATTTATAAACTATATATCCACAAGATAAATGTCAATTTAATAAAATTTAATAACAAACATATCTGAAAAGTAGTAAATCTACAATGACTAGAAGTATTTCAAATGGGATCCATATGAAGTAGATGTCTCATTTACCATACTCATACATAATACAAACACTTTTTATTATGATAATTTATTTCCATATTCAAGAATAAATATGAGTAAAATAATAATCAAATCTCAAGTAAATACGTGATAAAATGAAAAGAAAATCAATTATAAATATGTATTTTAGTTTATAAATAAATTAATATAATATTTTTAATAATTATTATTTATTCTAATTATAAATATTGGAAAATAATATTTATTTTATATATTACAATAAGTTAATAATAACATAATAAATATTTTAGATGTATGTTTTTGTCATGTGTATATCATTAATGCAGTGGTTAAGATATTTGTTTGAGGAGAAAGAATCACGAGTGAAAGAGCAAAACCACTTTGTGACTGAAGGTGGCCTTTCTTCAAATTTGTATGTTAATATGTAAATTTCTTCAAATTTGTATGCTAATATGTAAATTTGTATATATTTAGCAAAGGTCCTTCTGCATTTACTTCTTAACATAGCTTAAAAAAAAGATGGTAATTCCAAGTACAATCTGTCTGGTGTTTTATCAATTATCTACTTAGGCCTCCCTCTACATCATAGGAAGGCCTCCTATAATGACTAAACACCTGTCATTGATAAGATCTCCAGTAAGTTATCTTCATGGAAGGCCAATCTCCTCTCCTTAGGAGGCAGATTAACACTAGTGAATAGTATTCTATCGGCTATCCCTACTTATTATCTTTCAGTCTTGTATCTACCTCATAGGGTGGAGAAAGAGATTAATAGACTCAGAGCTAGGTTTCTCTAGTAGTCCTCCCCTAATAAAAAATATTATCATTTGGTGAAGTGAGATTCCCTCTGTAAATCCAGAGAGCAAAAGGGCTAGGATATTATTAACCTTAGGACCTTCAGTTATGCTCTTAAATGTAAGCTTCTCTGGAAATTCTGGAGTGGTTCACCTAATTTGAAATGGCCAAGTTTATTTAGAGCTAGATACTGCTCTAGATTGGGGTTTGGGGCTCTACTTAATTCCTCACTTAGGAATTGTTCTCCAATCTGGCAGGATTTTAAAAAGGTTTTTGATATCTTTAATTGCTTTAGTTCAATGAAAGTTGGAAATGATGAAAATACCCTATTCTGGGAGAACAACTGGATTACTGGTACACCTTTAAAGTACACTTTTCCAGACTTATATAGCATAACAAGATATAAAAAATCTTCAATGAAGAGGGTACTACAGCTTTTTGAGAATAACCTAGATGGTTTGTTTAACAATTTTGACAACCTGACGCAGTTGACTCCCCTTTCTGTCTTACAGACACAGGTTGATCAATTTGCAGGCCTCTTATCTGAGGTTCAGCTTAATTTGGATAGGGATAAAATTCATTGACAACACTGTCTGATTCTTCCTTTCTCTGTTAAGGCTTGTTATTCTGTAATAAATGATGGTGGCCTGAGGTTTCATCTATACAAGCCCATCTGGAAGGCTTGGATTCCTTTAAAGGTCAAATTATTTACTTGGTTAGTTATATATAACAAGATTTTAACTAAAGATAATTTGAGTCGTAAAGGTTGGAACGGGCAGAACCTATGTATAATGTGCAGCAGTTATGGTGAAACTGTGTCTCACTTGTTTTTTCATTGTTCCTTTGCAACTACCATATGGAATTTCTTTATCTCATGCCCTCTATATCTCGCATACCATCATGTTACAGACTTCTATTTATATAAGCCACATTGTAGGTTTCCTTTACCTGACTTTGCTTGGAGGGTGCTCATTCTGGCAATACTTTAAAGCATTTGGAAGGAGAGAAATAAGAAAACTTTCTGTGCTTCTTCTAATACTAGTTATCAAGTGATATTTTCGATTATTTCTCTTACATATTCCTGGACAGTTAATTTGGGTACAGGTTTCGAAAGGGAGGCCTTCATTCAAGCTGTTTCGGATATTCAGAACTCTTGGAACCTCAATCACGCCAATTTGGGAGCTTCTACTCATTCTCTGTCAGCCCCTACCTTTCCTTCATCTAATCCTCCTGCTGAATCTACGTCTACTTTGCCTGATCACACGGCAGATCACTCTTAATGATCTCTTCTTTGTTGTAATTGGATTTACCTTTTTTGAGGCTGGGATTGTATTCTGGCTAAGTTTGGACTATTAGACCTTCATTGTAATATTGAGGCCTTGTCTTTTTTGGTATTGAGGATCCTCTAGGGCCTACATATGATTGTTACATTATTGTAGATTTTATTTTGTTCTTGATGGTGGTTCCATAACCAAAACTTATTAATTATATATTGATCGATTCCAAAAAGATCCTAGAGGTATCTCACCATATGAAAACTCAGCTATAATCGTCGATTTACTACAGTAATTGATTAAATTTTTGACAAATTCTAGAGTAGTACGTTAAAACTTAACGAAAAATCAAGGAGAAATGTTGTAACCGATCATGATTTTTTAAAACTAATTATAACGTTACTATGTGAGCTCTTAGAAACGTTGCCAGGAACAGTGAAGGATTGTGGTTGTTTGCATTTGCTGGGAGCATTTGGGCAAAGCATCTTGATCGAGGGAGGAACGATTAGTAGCACAGCTCGTCGTCATCTTCGATCTCCAAGAATTCGTTTGTTCAACATGGATGGCTTTCGAAGTCTTTCTTATATAAATCGATCTAGAGCCAATAAGTTGAGCAGGATCTACGGTCTAACTCAATACTAGTGATGTTAGGCTCGGTTTTGATTATTGACCACAAAGCACAAGATAAAACCGTAGTCCACTCGAATACGATTTATATGTTGACTTAATAATAACAAACATAAACATTCCATCCAGAAAATGAATTTGCTCCATTGACTCACTTGGTCATCCATAAAAATCGTCTGAACTAGTGCAGACAAAGACAAAGAAGGAACATGAGTACAAGACCATAGGATGACCAAGTGAAAATCTATGACCATACAGCCATGAATCTATGACCATGATGTCCTTTTTTGTTGTATGAGGAAAACAATCAACATGAGTGCATGACCATAGGAACCACTCACTGCGTTCAACACGATACATATTATAAAAGCAATTTGAAAAGGAAATCACACAAAATTTCCAAAGGAAAAAGAAAAGAAAAGGAAATCACACAAATGGAAAAGTACACAGGAGCAGCATCTCATTCCAAAGCACCTACCCATTTCTTTCTTGTCACTGAAAGGAAGAGAAAGGGACCTCCCACCAAAAGAACTGCCAACATGACCTGGGGCAGAGAATATAGTTGGAAGTTGGAATACAAACCCAGCCCATCGAGGAACAAGAGTGAAAGGGGAGAACAGAGAGTACCACTCTACCAGTCTCCAGACTCTCCACCACTCCTGGTCAGCTGCTGATTCCACCAAATGTGCACGCATGCAACAGCATCAAAAGCACAAAAGTCACACTCCCAATCCTTCTCCCTATTTTCTATCTCCCCCTTTACTCTTTATTGCATCATCAATTCCCTCTCCCCCCACCATCAATCCATAGAACAAGAGAACAGTAGTCGTAGACATCCAATTCAATCATTCAAAGCTTTCCAATGACAAAATTTGAGACAACTTGACCTCTTTGGCTTCCCTGCATTCTTTAGCCATGGAGGTCACTTTTCAGAAGAAGCGTTACTAACAACTCTACCATTAACTGCCAATACTGTTACAATGCAGGTTCGGAAACTCCTTGTTTTTAGTTTGAGCCTTGAGAGATCTCAGATACTGGATGGCTTTGTCGAGTACGGCAACTGTATCTTTTCCTTTGCCGCCTGGAATGATCCGGCGAAGGACACACATGGTATCCTGTATCCGTTCTCTCTTTAGCCTTTTGTTGGGACCGCTGGCCCATGAAAAATCTCTTTCATTCCCCACACCTTGGACACGAGAGTGCTTGGCTGCACTCCACTTGTCATTGTCGCCTGCATTTAGATGACAATGAAACCTAACATCTGAACTTGCAGTGTCAATGAGCGCAGTGTCAATCTCCTCAACAAGCCTTTTTCTCTTTGTGGGTACAGTAGAACTAGCCACCTCTTCATCAATAGCAGATATTTTATCAGGGGAATGGTCAGTAGAGGCCTCTTCGTCTTCTGAGCCTGAGTATAACAATGCATCTATTTCTTCCGTATCCTCGTGCATTTCATCACATCCATTGCCAAAGGATTTACTGATCTCATCTGATTGGTCTATCGGATGGTTGTTCGTGGACCTGTTAACTAGAAAGTTCATACAAAGGCCACTAGAAGCGAGAGATTTCTGATTCAAATTGCTTGCATGGGGGCTTACTGAACTAACAATCAAGTTAGTTCCATCACCAGACTGATCAAAAACAAGAAATCTCTTCCGAGCAGCCGCATCTGTTTGGCCACCTGCAGGACAGAACAGCAAATTGAACGCCGAAGTTGCACGTTTGCAAGCAACTAGTCTCGGTTGCATAGCTTTGTCCACCATACATTTGAAAGGACTCGTATGTTCATGACACATTGATTGGCTGCCCGGAGAACTAGAATTGGGATTCGTCATACCATTCATCTTCATGTGCTGGCAAATTTTGTGCTGCAGATGGAACCTGCAATCAAAAAAGTCCTCTTCCATATGATGAAAGTAACCAAACAACAATCACCTGAGATAGAAGAACAGCCTCATCAGTCAATCAATGAAACCGCAAAACGATAAACTGCAAGCAATCGATCCAATAAGCGTACCAAAAGGCAATAGAGCTATATTCACTTACTAACAATGCTCTCTGTAAAATCAGTGCACAACTCCAGATTGCTTGATAAGTGACCAGAAATATAAAAACCTACGTGACAGGCTTCAGAAGCTGACGGAAGTACTCAGCCTAGTAAGATACAACAACAAAAACAAACAATTAGATAAAATCAACAAGCTACCACATTAGAAGTTCAAGCCAGGACTCTCTTCTTTTCTTTGTTTTCTAAGTTAGATATGTTGATGGATGGAGAGTTTTCCCACTAACACCAACCTGGCAATCTTGCAATGGTTGAAAGCATGCTATGACTCTTACAATGATGGTGGCATTCCCAGCAATCCCATTTTCATGTTTGAGTGCTCGGAATCTTGTCTTTCCCGCTGATTGGCAAACCATTACTACCCTACAGCTAGGAAATCTACGACCACAACATCCACAACAGAAAATAGAAAGTGGCCGAAGAACAGGTAGAAAGAGGGAATATCTGTATTAAAGACAGATTATAATGGATTTGTAATGGGTAAGGCCAGGAAACCCAACTAGACCCAAAAAAAGTGTCTAATTCTTCAGAAAGAAAGAAAGAGCACTCAGAATTTCTAAACTTACGTATCAAAAAAACGCTTGTTGAGCTTAAGAGATGGTATTGAAGACAAAGGGGAGAGGAATTAGAATTTCCAAACAAAGAGCTGTGAGAAAGTAGTGTTACAGGATGACTCTGCAGTACAAATTCAAAGAGACCACTTGACGGACCACATCAACAGAAACAAGTTTCCACCGCATACTGTTGTATCTTCCTGGATCCCAAAATCTACCACCTGCAAGCATTCAAATGCCAACACCAATTAGACCAAGATCAACGAATCATGGAACCCAGAACCAAAAAAACTGACCAAATGAAATGAATAGTCTCAAGTTGCAGATCAACAATAGAAACAAACTCTTATAAAAAAACAAAAGTGAGATCAATATTCCTGGATGCTACTAGAGCAAAGAAATGAGTCGAAGTTACAGTTCTAGTGTAAACAAAACAGTGACGGAAAGTACCAAAGGCACAATCCACCACCGTAAAAAATAACACCTTTCGGACATGGGCGACACAAAATTTACTTCTTCTGTCCAGCAGTAGAAAGAACAAACAATAAACAAAGGGCGAAAACTAAGATTTCCAGCAGAAACACAAAAAATTCCTAGCGTCTTCCAAAAGAAACTCAGATTTTGACGAGAACCCATTTCGAGATACATGAAATCCATGAACAGAAACCACAGTTCATTGAAGATAACAACAAAAAAATTTCCAACCATTTCAAGTACACCAAAGATCAAATCTGCAATATCAACTCCTCAACCACGAAACAGAAAGAGGAAACTCACAGAGTTCGTGAGATGACACCTCGGTTGGATTTCCAGCTGCGGGAAAGAGGAACGAGGCCCTAATGAGGAAGCGAGCGAGGACAGTCGAGGACAGTCGAGGACAGCAAGCAAAGCAAAGATGGAACGGCAGAAGCTGTGAGCAGTGAGCCTGTGAGATCTCTCTCTGCCTCTCTGTGAATGGAAAGAGGGAAACGAGGAATTAATGTAGACTTTTCTCAAGCCTGTATGACGTAAATACCCTCTGTATTGGACGTTATTGACGGAAGTATTAGTTAGTTTTTTTTTTTTTTTTTTTTTGGCTAGAAGGAAAGTATTAGTTAATATGGTGTAAATTAAGGGAGTTTGTGTACTTAATAATAAAAGGAAATCAAATAAAAAGAAATTATTTTTTTGACCAAAAAGTATGTTTAAAATCATAATATTTGTGTATATTTTCTTTTAAAAAATAAATTCCTTTGATTTCCAACACAAACTTAAAATATCTCTTTCTTTTTTTCACCCATAAACATTAAAATTTGAAGGAAAAATATTTTCCTCTGCTTTTACATGTGCATAAACAATTTTGTTGGAGTCAAACAAAAAATAAAATCCCATAATTTCATTTTCCATTGTTTTCCTTTTGAATCTATTTTTTTTTTTTACTTTGATTTCTTTAGCACAAACAAGTCCTTAATATTGGACTTGTCATATGCCGTTGATTATTTAGTCATGTTTTTGTTATTTATCTAGTTAACAAAAAAAATTTGATGGGGTATCAACGTTATCTTATGTCCTGATTTAGGTGACATCTAAGTAAGGAAATACTTGAATTTCTAGATAGTAAAAATCACTAAGTAATCACTTGATATATGGCATCAAATGATCATATAACTTTTAAGATTAACTTGACTGGGAAGAAAACCAGTTGATGAATTTATTAGAAGTACTTGAAGATTAAAAAAAAAAATCATGTGATATATTGACAAACTTCTAATTTAGAAATTTAACACAACTTCAATGATATTTTACATGCTATAGAAATATGCACTTTAATATCTCGGTATTTTGATACATAAGCCATAAAAAGGCATGAATTTCTATCCATAAACATTTTAAACATTATTAACCAAATTCTTAATTTGGATTTTTCATGTGATAATCAAATGATGAGAAAAAAAAAATTTGATCTCAACCTGAAAATCTTAGTTTGGGTTAACTAGGCTTTCTGTCAGTCGAGACATAACTCTCAAGTGTCTTATACTATTTATGCATATTCTCCTATCAAGGAAATGATTATCACCACCCTTACTAAATGATAATCCAGGTGTGATGAAATAGAATGACCTGATGTTTTGGTGCATTAGAACCCCCAACACTTTCGAGGAAGCCACCTTGAATTGTCTCCTTATGCCCTTCCATCTCTTGTCCCCCACCCATGCATGCACTTGTCACCCATGTCAACATGTCATGCATCGTAAAGAGGAGAATAAAAACTAATGCACTTTGTCCTCGTTATATATCATCAACCTCCTTCTAATCCTTGTTTCCTAAGCATCTCATTAACCACTGTCATTCTTGGTTTCCGTTTTTTTTTCTTCATATAGTGGAAATACTTAATTAATGTATCCTGGTACGCAAAAAATCTGTCCCATGTACAGCGTGTCTTCACATGACCACAATCTTCAGTGGAGGAATCCATTATTATTCAAGCAGGGGTCAGAGGTTCACAGCCCTGTGCCTGTCTCATGGGTCTTTTACCTAATTAGCATTAATCTAATCCACTGTGTGATGTGTGAAGATTTTTGAAGATTTGATCCCCTCTGATGCAGTGGAAGGTTAACATAGAGATTGGAAAACAATAATAAATTAAGTGCAGATGACATGATACTACTTACCTGCAGAATCTCCGGTCCTGAAAGGGTAGATCCATCTATAAGTAGTTTAACCATTTTAATATCAGGCATTGGAAAATAGTTTATTATGTTTCATCTCTAAAGTGTTGCCCGCGTTCATGGGTTAGAGATAAAGGCCGGAAAAATGCCATGCTATGGTGGTGCCTAGTTATGCGATGGTGTTGTCACACAAGAAACTTTAAGCTAGTGATCATGCTTAAGCAATTCGGCTTTTACTTTTGTTGAGTACACATATTGTAATGTTTTTTTTTTTTTACTCATATTCCAGATTTGGATCCTCCGTTGATCCAAATCCATCCCATGTAAATATTTAAATACGGTCTTCCGCCATCATGTATAGATACGAAACTTTTTTCCTCTCATGGTATCCGAGCAGTGATAAATTGGCTTTTTCGTGTCTTCTTCTAGTGCCTTCTTTGGTGGCGAGTTGGAATTTCTTCGTCACTTCTTTTGGTGTTAGAGTTTCTTTCTTCTTCTATTTTGATCTAGTAAGATCCATAGCTTCATTCTTTCTTTTTCATTTTTTTTTTTTTGTCTAATCTAGCTTCTTTTTTGAGCTTAGATCTACTAAATCCTCTAGTTTTGAGCTCAATTCTACTAGATTCATAAAGTTTGAGCTCAGATCTATAAGATCTGTTAGGTCTGAGTTCAAATCTGTCATCTTGTATTTCTTTTTGTTTTCTTTTCTCTTCTGTTTTTTTTTTTTGAACTCAAATCTATCAAATCTGCCAAACTTGAGATTATATCTATGTCTCTTGTGTTCTTTTTGTTGCTTCTTACTCCGATCTAGGGCTTTTGAACTCGAATATACCGATCTAGGGTTTCTTGTGCTCTTTCTTATTGCTTCCTACTCTTATCTAGGGTTTCTGTGTCTTGATATCCTATCATGCCAAGACTAGAGTCTAATGATGTTAGTAGAGAGCTGAAGTCTGTTTTAAGAGAAGGAATACACAATGTAGATACAAATCCCTATCTCTTACAATTTTCAAATCATCCTCATACTAGTTTTGTTAGTAAAGTCCTCACTAGTGACAACTATTCCACTTGGAATAGATCTATCACAATGGCTTTAAGTGCTAGAAACAAACTAAGTTTCATCAATAACACCTTGTTACAGCTTGATATAAGTGAGTTACCAGAGAAGCATCATATGTAAAAGAGATGTAATGACCTTGTATTGTCATGATTGTTGAATTCAGTTGAGCTAGAGATAGTTTCAAGTGTGATCTATTACGATCTTGTTTCTGATGTATGGAAGGATTTGTAAGATCGATTTTCTCAAGGAAATGCTCCAAGGATTTATCAGATCCATCGAGATATTGCATCTCTTTCACAAGATCAGTCATCTATTGCTACTTATTTTACAAAGTTAAAATCTTTATGAGATAAGCTCAATTCCTATGTCAAACTTCCTTCTTGTAACTGTAGGACTTTTAAAGAATTTTCTGAAAGACAATAGGGAAATAGGGTTATTCAGTTTCTTTTTGGTCTTAATGAAATATATAGACAAATCAAAGGACAAATTCTTCTTATGAATCCTCCTTCTAGTCTGAATAAAGCTTATGCTTTAGTATTACAAGAAGAAAAACAAAGAATCATAGTTCATCCTTTATTTGTCACTGATAATAGTGTTATGATGGCAAATAAAGGGAAATGACAACATAAGTCACAAAATCAGTATGGAGACAAAAATAGGTCTCAAAATCAATCAAAAAATGGTAATAGACAAAATAAGAAGTATACACACTGTTAAGGCACTGGTCATACTGTTGATAGGTGTTTCTGAATTATTGGATTTCCTTTGGGACATAAATTACATAAGGCTCACCCTAGAAAGAATGCAACAGTTGTTATTCAGAAAAGTGTTGATATTCCCTCTTTAAAAAGTTAGACTTCTATTGAAGATGTTTTCAAGACAGAGATTCCTAGCTTTACACCAAACCAATATAATCAAATTATAAATCTTCTTAAGACAACTACAAACTCAAGAAATGCAGCCAATGCAGTGAGTATGCTTTCTTGTTCTTTTTCTATGTTTGATAAGCAAAAATGGGTGATTGATACTGGAGCTTTTGATTATATGTGCTGTGATAAATTTTTTTTACACAATATAGTCCATCAATCAATACATCACCCATCAAATTGCCTACAATAAATTTTGCCACAATTGATTCTATTGGAAATTGTCACATAAATCCCAATATTATTCTTAAAAATGTTCTTTATGTTCCCATGTTTAATGTCAACTTTTTATCTATTAGTAAACTTGTCAGGCAAATGCATTGTTTTGTTACTTTCCTACCTAATTTTTGAGTTATCCAGGACCTTGCCTTGAAGAGGGTGATTGGTTTGGATAAAAAACAGAATGGGCTTTATATTCTTTTCAATTCTTCTGATATTCCTACTTCATGTGCAGCTATCAGCTTACAAGTTTGGCACAATAGACTTGATCATATACCTTTAGGTAAGATGCATATGTTGTCTCCTTTAAGTCAATTTTCTAGCAATTCTCAGTTTAATTGTATTGTTTGTCCTCTTGCTAAACAACATAGACTTCCCTTTCCTGTTAGTTTTATCAAGTCTACAAAACCTTTTGATTTGATACATTGTAATATATAAGGAAAATTTTCAGTTCCTAATTACAAAAGTTTTCAATATTTTCTAACTATTGTTGATGATTTTTCTAGATGTACTTGGCTTTTTCTTATGTCTCATAAATCTAAGACTGTAACGCCTCGAACCCGAACACGCTACCTAAATAGCATCACAACTCAATTACAATAATTAAATGATTAAAATAATTGAGAAGGGTCAAACAACTATCCAAGAATGACGTGCGGCTAGTGGCCTTGGAAACTGGAGCACCGGAACCCGAACTACACTGCAACAGCTGCCCACACTACTAGAAAAATCAGATTTTGCGAGGACTTATAACGAGCACATTGCGAAGACATGTCCTCGCAATATATTAGCGAGGACTTTACGAGGACATGTCCTCGCAATAGTCCTCGCAATAGTACCCTAAAATTATAAACACTCGCCCTCTTTCTCAGCCACTGCCCTCTCGTCTCTT
>JAMKQA010043466.1:0-20233 GCA_024699735.1 Posidonia australis | reverse complement strand
TTTCAAATCAAAATTCAAAGTTTTTTTATCATTTCCATGGACTTCCGTAAATTTACCGCGTTTCCACCGACATTTCCACCGATGTCCGACACGTTTCCTATTTTTGTCGCACCGAAGTCCGACACGAAACCGACGTTTGATTCTATGCTAATCAGATGACCCAAAAAATATCATGTATGAAATTTTATTTCTCTAACTATAGTTGAACATATATGGATTAATATCATTAGTTAGATAGCTAATCAAATGTACATTAATATTGCTAATTCTATGTAATTTCATTGATTACATGATCTCATTAGTAAAATTAAAAACATTTATGTTTATTTTGACAAATTAAAATTACTTTCTTTTTATTTCCATTGACAGACACAAACACGTAGTTTTTGCTTTCTGTTTATTCTTATTCCCAATGACAAATACAAACAGAAGAAAATTGATCAAATAAAAAGTAAATTCTATTAATTTCTATTTCCTTTGGTTTCCCTTTGACTTACATTTTCCATTTCTTTTCGTTTCTTAGCCACAAACAGGCCCTAAACCATAAGAATCAAGAATTCCACTGAACATTCTAAAGGTCATTCTTGAATCAAACAACACACATAATTCATGAATTCTATTCGCTACCTACTTCAACAAAAATGATGCCACCTTGCATCAAATAAAAACTACCACGATGCCAAGAAAAGATCTGTGCAAACCCCAAAAACTGTAGTTTTATGAAAGTTGACCCCAAGACCACAGATCAAATCAAACACACTTAGAATTAAAGCAAGCTTAACAACTTCATGATTATCAGCCCCATAAAAGACCCACATGTCATCATCATCCTGACACCTCTTGCAAGACGAAAGCCTTGCAACAAACTAGACTGGACCACATTTTGTCAAGAACGATCAAAAACTTCAACAACTTGTGCAAATAGAAATGGAGAAAGTGATCTCCCTCATGAAGACCTCTTGCACACTCAAAGAAGTCCTTTGGACTCCCATTGACCAAGATTGAAATTTTTTGTTGAACTCACATAATAGGTCGCCCAATCCTGCCATTCCAGCACAAAATCCATGCAGCTCATGACATCTTCCAAACAACTCCAATGGACACTGTCATGTGCTTTCTCCATATCAACCTTCCAAACCTACCTTGCTTCTTTTGTTTTGTTCTGGAGTTAATATACTCATAGTCAAACCATCCAAGTTGACGACCTTACACAAACACCAATCGGTAGTTTACCAGCAACTTACCCATCAAAGATTAGTCTCTCTTCTAAACATTTACCAATATTCTAATACAAGCCATTCAGAAGGGTGATAGGCCTGAAATTATCAAAATCAATTGGACATTCTCTCTTGTAAATAACAGTGATGAAAGTAGAGCATTTGCAGCACCAATGTCCCCACAATCGAGATGAAATGATCTGAAAATCTCCAAGATCTCATCCTTAAAAATCTCCTAAAACCTTTAAAAAACAATCATGGGAAAACCATCTAGTGTTTTATCTTCAGCCATTATTAAGACAAACAATCATGAAATGATTTTTGCTTACACATTCTGTTGACTTCACATTCTGAAATTGAAATTTGTTTAAAATCCAAACCATTGAAAAGCACACTCAATCTGTCCCTTGCACGAAGATGGTTTCTAAAAAACTCCACACCCCCTCTAGTATCTTCCTTCTCCACTCTCAAAATGCCATTGGTAACTAATGGACCAAGGAAATTCACCCTTCTTCTGCCATTCGCCACTTTGTAAAAAAACTTGTGCTACAATCACCTTCCTTGAGCCAACATGCTCTTGATCTTTGTTTCTATTGGAATAACTCTACATTGAAAAAAGTGAAAACTAGACTTGTAATTATATATAGATAGACACTTTCACTCATTATTAATTGGTTTTGAATTGGATGTCCATATTATAATATGATATCAAGAACAAATATTTAAGGATGAGAAAACCCTAACCCTAGCCGTCAAACACCTCAACCGTTCTTGTCGTCACCTACCTACCTACGTTGGATCTCCCTCCCACATCGTCAGCCTCCTACAACCCTCCCTCCAGTGCCATGCATCTGTACCAACCCGCCTACAGCACTGTTGACCTTCTTCAGTTGTCCCTCCTACGTCGCACGCCTATGTTTATCGGCCAACAACACCACCGACCTCCTCCAACTCCTGTGTCGCTGATTACTCCTTTTCGTCAGGTTCTCTCTTCTAGTCGACCCTTCCCTTATACTCAACCACCTAATTCGATGGCTCTATAGCCCATACCGCCAATTTATCCTATGTAAAAGGACTATCGTGCTATTGTAAAGGCATGTGTATGTCTCATATATGTTCGGTTTGTGTGTGACTTGTGACCATTCTACTCGTTCCTAAGATCCAACCTTGTCCGTGTGTTTGTGGTTGTTACTTATCATGGTTGTGTGTACCTTGACCTCTTCTGCCTCCAACACCACTAGTGACGTATAACCACAAAATCTTGGTGGAATGACCATTAAACTCAATGGTAACAATCATCTTTGGTGGTCCAAATCTTTTTACAACATTTCTAGGTGCTTATCGAAAAGTAAAGCACATCACAGATGCTCCTCCAAATGCAAAGGATCCCACATATGATGAATGATTTGCATTATTAGGTTCCATGTTGTTATAATGAATGATTTGCCTCTAACCATGGTGTTATACCATAGCTTATTAACAGTATGCAACCTAATAATGCTTCACTCCAACTAAGAAGATATGGAATATGTTGAAAGAAATGTACGACCATGCGAAAAATATATATCGGGTGTTTAAGAAATATGAAAAAAATTTCTCTTCAATAAGGAGATCGTTCTATTCAGAAGTTTTATACATCACTTAGATCTCTTATGGATGAATTGGATACTCAAGAGCCAATTGTCTCTAATCCGAAGATCCTCAAGGAATATCGAGATGGTTTGGTCATCGTCATGTTTCTCTATGGACTTCGTTGTGATGTTATTTCCCAGATTCGTGGTCAATTCCATCTTTGTCCTCTATGTTTGCCCATGCCTCACGTGTCTCTACTGGGGGGGTGCCCACCTTATACTAGCTCAGTCTGCCATGATAGTTTCCATTAGAGACTGTGGTCGTGGACGTGGCCAAAGCCATTATTCCAGGGGAGGACATGGTTCTCACAAGTATATCACTGTGGTCAATGTAACCACATCTCTAACAAGTGTTGGGACAAGTTTGGCCAACCTAGGTAAGCTCATCATGTTGCCACCAAGGATGTCCCCAGTGATCCAACCTCGTCTAATGTTGTTACTATTTCTCAAGCAAACTATAACAAATTTCTTCAATTACAAGCAAGTTAATCCTCAACCACTGCTTCTCATGCTACCACTTCAAGTACAAGTGCCCTTTTAATCTCTAAAGACAGTTACTGAATCATAGACTCAGGAGCCACTACACACGTCACTCGTGATTTGCTTACCTACTAATCCAATGTCTGATATTCATTCTATGTCTATTGCAAATGGTCGTCAATGTAATGTCTCTAAGAAAATAGCTGCTCAAGCCACTACCTAACTGACTTTTGATAAAGTCCTTTATGTTCCTTACTTTCTTGTCAATTTACTCTTCATTAATGCCATCACTAAAACCTTATATTTTCAGAATTTGCAAATAAAAAGGAGGATTAATTTAGACCATAAGAGTGACAATGGTGTTTACCTACTGGATTGTGATAAGATATCTCAAGAGTTAGCGTCTTTTGTATTTCTTTAGAGCCGTCCATTTTATGGCACTATCATCAGGATCACCCCTCTTATCGCAAACTACATCAAGACTCTTCCATGGTTTTTAATCGAATTTTTTTTAATAAGTCGTGTCAATTAGGTAAGTATCATCATACTACCTACACCGTCCTATTTGTACTAGTCCAACTTTATTTGAGTTAATTCATTATGATATCAAGAATCTACTTGTATTTCATTTGTCTCTAATTATTGTTATTTTATTATCTTCATTGATAATTACTCACGAGTTTCATGAGTCTATCTTCTTAAAGACAGAGTACATATGTTAGACGTTATTAAAATGTTTTTCACTAAAATTATCAATTACTTTTCTACTTTTGAAATTCTTCGTACTGACAATGCTTTGAAGTTCGTTTAAAAAAGATCTTGAAATTTATTATGCCTCTTTGAGAATTCTACATCAAAAATCATGTTCACGTATATCTCGACAAAATGATGTTGTAGAGAGAAAACACAGACATATTCTTGATGTACCTTACACCATTATGTTACAAATGCATATTCCTAAATATTTGTGATCTAATGTTGTTACAACTACCTATCTTATCAAAAAGAAGTCTTCTACTGCTCTTGGTGGGACTTTACCACTTACGAGACTGTCTCCTAATACTCCATTGTTTCATTTACCTCCTAAGGTATTTGAATGTACTATCTTTATTCAAAACCTTTCTCTAGGTATGGATAAACTCTCACCACATTCCATTGTGTTATCAGCCTGCTTCAAAATGGTACTATGTTTCTATTAATGTCACCTTTTTTGAGTTTCAATTATTCTTTGAGTGGCCAAGGGTGTATTCCTCTTCCTTCTACTAAGGATTCTCTTATGGTATTCAAGCCCCCGTGCGTCCTTTGTAGGTTTCTCAATGTCGTCAGTGGGCACTTCATCCACCTCCTTCCAAGCCACCACATCAGTCAACAAATTCGTCTTCGACTGACATTCAAGACTGTATTACTCTTCACAAAGGTAAATGATCTTTTAATACTTCTCTATTTCTACTTTTGTTTCTTATTATCGTCTTCACCGAGTATTTCTTCAACTTACACTATCTATTTTGTCTGAATCTACTCCCAAGAACTTCAAAGAGGCAATTCTTATTCCTTAATGGAAAAAAACAATGGATGTCAAGATGCAAGCACTATTATCTCGTAGTATGTGGAATTTGATTTCACAACAAGTTGGGACTAATATGGTTGGCTATCATTAAGTATACACCATCAAGTACAAATCAAATAATGCTTTAAATCAGTACAAAGTTCGCCTTGTTGGCTGTGACTTCACTAAGACATTTGAGGTAGATTATGAAAAAACATTCTCACCTGTTACTAGATTGAACTCTATTCATGTGTTACTCCGTGTCTCCATCAACCAGTCATGGAAACTATATGCTAGATGTCAAAAACGTGCTTCTATATGGTGATTTTACGGAACAAGTTCTTATGAAGCAACCTCTTGAGTATATTGCTTAGGAGAAGGATGAAGTATGCCTTCTTAGGAAAACTATTTATAGGTTAAAGCAGAATCCGAAAACCTAGTTTGAAATTTTCAATAAGATTGTCGTGGATAAAGATTTTCAGCATTATGTTGTTAATCATTCAATATTCATCAAAAGGTAAAACAGAGGTAGTGTTATCTTCGTAGTGTATGTTGATAACATTCTTGTCACAGACAATGACACCACAAGAATCATGGAAACAAAAAGTCCAAACTTTTGAGATAACACTTCAAAAGTCTTTACAGATGTTGAGCAATATAGACGATTGATTGGAAACTTGTTTATTTAACTGTCACACGTCTAAATATTTCCTAAATTGTGGAATTACTTAATCAGTTTATACATGACCTTAAGGTGACTCATTGAAAAGGAACTATGCATGTATTAGCATACATTAGGGGACCCTTGCCAAACATCTTGCATACAAGAATTGTGATCATCTTCAAGTTGAAACCTACTTAAATTCTAACTATGCTGGTGAGATAAAGGTCATAAGAAGTCCACTTCATATTATTGTACCTATGTGGAAGATAATCTTATGACTTGGGGAAACAAAAAGAAAAATATAGTCTCCTAATCGAATACAGAAGTAGAATATCGTTCTATGACTCAAACTACTTATAAGATGGTGTGACTAAGATCAAAATTAACAGGACCTAGTTTCACAATAAAGGTTTTAATGTCCATGTAATGTGACAATCAAACTGCTATCTTCATCCTACATAACTCAGCATTTCATAAACGAACAAAACACATTGAAATCGACTATCACTATGATCGAAACATTGTAGTCAAAGAAATCATTTCTTTTCTGTATACTCCGTCGTACGAGCAATTAACAGATATTTTCACAAATAGGCTAAATGTTTGTGTTTTTGAGTCTCTTTGTAACAAACATATACATACTTTAATTTGAGAGTAAGTGTTAGATCTAGTATTATTTAATGTTATGGGTTACATGAGTAGATGGATATGAATTTCGTATGCATTTACTTAGTATAGCCTATATATATGTAACTACCCTCTATAACAATTCAATTAATATGGTATTAGAGTCAAAAAAAGGCTCAAATAAGCCCAAATCAACACACATCCACCAATACCCAAAAGAGACACTAATTGGACCTAAAAGAGACACTAATTGGACCTAAAAGATACTACAAGTGAGGCATGATGGAATAATCCTACATTAGAAAAAATGAAGACTGAACTTGTCGTTATACATAAATGGACTCCACTCATTACTAATTAGTTTGGAGTTAAATGTCAATATTACAACAGTTTCCATACCATATCATTGCTTTTTAACGATGAAACAATATCACAATTCAAGGTTTCTCTTACTTCCGTATCACTTTCCAACCATATCCCCAACCCATTTTTTTCATTAAGACATTTTTTTTTCTCTTTGATCAATCTTACACTTAACACCCATCTCTGTCCACCCCTTTCTTTCCTTTTTTGCCCATAATTTTGATTCTCTTTAAGCCATTTCAATTTTGAGCAACATCTCATTGTCGACCCCCAATCACTTTTGAAACATCTTCTTCCTTCTTTACCTGTATCATGCCACCATCCACAAAACAATTCATCAAAATTCCTATCTCAAACCACTTAACCTAAACTGAAAAAGTCAAGAACCATAATCAATCTTTTCTTCCAAAGAAAGCAAAAGTGCCACATGATCCGAAGTCAAATGGATCAAGCAATGAACCCTAGTTGTTGGCCACAAGTCATGCCAATCACTTGTTATGAGAATCCTATCTATCTTTGACAAAGAAGGCTTCCGTCTTAAATTTGATCAAGTAAATTATCATCCAGCAATTGGCAAATCAATCAACTCTAACTCTTGAACCAAATCAATAAAATCATTAACCCACTTTATGTTTTAAGGCCCACTATGTTTTAAGCTTTAGGCCTATTATATATGCTAACAAAACTTCATTGCAGTAAAAACAATCCAATCCCTTGTATCACTGACCACAGCTTATTTTTTCTGTATGTTTGCATGATTTCTCCTTGTAAAGTTTCTATATTTTCTAAACATCCACACACACACACTCTCTCTCTCTCTCTCATAGCCTAATGTGTCCTCAAGTTAGAAAAATTAAGGTACCTGTCCTGATACTCATTGCATTTGTACTCATCATAGGCATGCATAATCTGCATTCCGATAGGTCACAATATCCAAACTATACAAAAGTCATGTATCAGGACAGTCCTTTACATATCTGATCCTCTGCCTTCCAATCGCATATACAAGGTATTTCCATTTACTGGCTAAAAACACCAATAGAAAAGGAGAAATCAGGTCTTATGACTAAGGTAAATTGAGTTTCCCAATCAGTAGTCGTCTATATCAGGATCCATCCACAAATTCCTTTGTATCATCTTACCACAACAGGGGATTCTTCTAACTCTTAATATCCCCATCTCCTGCAGGACATGAGCATCACATTTCCACTAAGAAATCACCAAGCCATGCTTGTCACATGTTGCCACCATGTGCAAAATATTTCGACCATTAAAAGTCTTTGGTCACAAAGTGACACTTAAATGACTTTGCCTCCTAAAGTTTTTGAGGATCACTATTAAATAAAATGATATCATCAATATAAACTATCTTAACAACTATGGCAATGGAAAAGCACTAAACAAAAACTGAATGGCATACATAACTCCTACAGAAATTGCCATAGCACATGACTGAACTTCTTAAACCATGCTCAAGGTCCTACAACGCATAGATAGCCTTCGTCAAGTGATATACTTGTTTCTTCCCCAAAGCAACAAACTGTTCCCATGAGAATATCAATGAAGACCTCCTCAAGAATATCACCATAGAGAATGGTTTTAAAGCCTGATATAAGGACTATTCCCGTAGCTGCATCAGAAACGAAGACCCGATTTCAGTTGAGACGAGCAATGATGGAAAACATCTGAAAGAAGCCCTAAGACCAAGTGAAACCTTTTGCAACCACCAATTGAGCATTGAACATGTCAATTTAACCGCCAGGTTGAGACCCTTGATCTTGAGTCCCTTGCACAAAAAATAATAAACCACGGAATTAGGCCTTCATTTGCCAAGGTGATGGTCATTGATACCTCGAAGTGGCAATAAGTTCAACATTAAATTGACATATAAAAAAATTACCAATCAAATTTGTTCATAGGCTGCACAAATGTGTGTGATACTATGAACATCTTCAAAAAGCAAGATAAATTTTCATTGAGGTCAGAGCTTTTATGCAATAAAAATATCATATGCTAACTTTCCAATGTATAGCTCTGATTTCCATGACTTTTAGAAAGCATTGCCTAATTTGGCATCTTAAAATAGTTTTAACCAAAATGATAGGAATAAAATGTCGACAAATGTTCAAACAAAACAAAGAAGCTTTTTAGCATCCACCTGTTCTCATTTGCTCGAGTAAGCCATATTACCATTATTATTTTCCTTTTTCCTGCATTTGTGTTTTCTTTTTTGAACTAATAGCTAGCAAAGATTGTGAAATGACTTACAGCATTAACAAAAGGATCGTAAGCTTGTTCCACTAGGTATGTCAATGTAGTTCCTGAGTCAACAATGGTTCCTCGTGTGCCTGATGTTGCAAATATTGATGCATCTATAGGCAATATCTGCCCATTGACAGCAATATTCTGTAAATTTAAACTGTAGTGAGGCCTGAAAAAGTTTCAAAGAAAGATGTAAAGAATCCTGATTGCAAAATACACTAATCCTGAAGAAAAGAGGTCTTTTTAAATTTTACATTTACCAAGTTACTGTCTCCAAATATTAGAACTAAGATAACAAAGAGATATAAAATCAGAAGAAAATATAGATATCCCAAGAAGCTTGAAGAAAGATGAATATATGGAAGATGCTTTAGATTAGTGGATGGGCAACTTAGATTAGGGACATCCCAAATCGTAGCATATTGTGCTCATTTTCCATAAATATTGTTGTTGTGAACTTGTTTTCACCAAGTGGATTACACATTTTCACCTACAATCCAAACTCCTATCACATTAAAGGTATATTCAAATAAACATGTTCACTAATTCTTTATTAGTTAATTTGCACCATATTCATGTCTACACAAGCAGCCTAATTTTTGGTCATCTTGATAGAGGTGAAAACAACAAAAAAGGTTTCAGAGCCTAACTAAAGAAAGACCTAAAATGCATTGCTGTTAAGGATCAGTTCAGACATTTGAAGTCAAGCCACAAGTCAGGAATATGCATTTCTTAAAAACGTAAGGAAAAAATGTGTTTCTACAAAAAAAAATCAAGAAACTGTGTTCATGTATAGAGAAAAACAAATCAGAAAGAACTGCAATGAAACCACATTGAAACATGCTACTGTTGATAGAAAATAAACACATATTAGTGCTTCGGGAGAAAAATATCACATCAAGATTCAGCTAGACATGCCAAGAAAGAATGTGTTAATGCTGTCAGTGTAACGTACTGGTTTTGTACAAGTGGGGTATAGACAATACCCGATTCAACAACTTCACCTAGAACCAATATACCTCCACCATTAGCTGAGCCCCTCAGGCAGTGGGAGAATGCCTTAGGAGCCACACCAAGAGAAGACAGCTGAGAAATTATAGACAAATCATGCTGCCCAAATCCAAAAATTCCATCCACTGCAATGTCAGGCTTTGTCAAGCCTCCCGACTGGGAGTTGCTGCATCTGGAAAAACTCCCAAAATTAAACAAATACAAACAATTGACAGAAATAAGCTTTTCAAAAAAAACAGTAGTCAGAAATAAACAGAAATTCATGTTCAAACAACAAATGGTTGTCTGGCATCTTCTTAATATTTTAGGACAAATAAAAACAGAAAAAAAACTTCACAATCAAATCATGACATGACAGCCAGCTAGAAACCAATCAAATTCAGACATTTCTCGAATGCATTTCTTAGATTTCCTAGCACCTTGATAGTGCTTGTACTTAGGAATCATCCACGCATCTCTCCAATCATGGTGGATGCAATTTTTCTAACTAACAAGGGCAATCAGTACCTCTAGTTAATTTTCAATTGTACATGACTAAAATTGAAGTCCACAAAATAGTTCAAATCAACAAATTGAAAGAAGGATAATTGATGCTTTCATTGTTTAAAAAAAAGTATTTTAAAATGTAACAAAGTATTTTCCATAAGATTCTATTCTAGAATTTATGTATGATGGCCTGACTCACTCAAGTTATGTTATACTAAGTCATGTAATGAATAGAATGATTAAAAAGTCTAACTGACCAAATATAGTCAATTAGTACTAAATACTCTAAAGACACATTTTAGAGATAGCTACATTAATTTGAAACATCATAAATACAAAGTTTATGGATAATCAAATTATCTTTTCAAAAGAAGCTGGAACACAATAATTGGATAAGAATGTAACTACCGGATCTCAAACACTAATCAAGGTTTTAAAATCAGCCTCCACATGGATTGAGTTTCTAAACATTTTTTTTGAAAAAAAAAATGGGGTTTTAAAAGTTGTTTTATGAAAAAATGGTCAAAATTAAAAAAAGAAATGTATGACATGCATACAACCAACAACATTCATCAAATTACATCAATATATAAAATTATCGTTCAAACACAAGTACTTTAATTTAAAGAACATAAGTTGAAGATTGTATTATCATTCAACCACAAGTGAGTAATTTAATTCAAAAATAAAACTTAAATAACTAAATATGTGACAAGAAAAAATGAACAACCAAGCACCCAGATAATGAAATCATGTCAATGACAACAAGGCATTCTCATACTATCAAAAAAAAGGTTGTTTTTACTAAATAAAAAATGTGACTTGTTATAATTTTTGCTCTTGGACCTAATGTCATCATCATATCCTATGACGTCAGTTGAAATATGAACATCCAACCCAAAATCAATTGGCAATAAATGAAAGAGTCCATCTATATATAACCAGAAGTCCTATCCTCATTTTTTATAATGTAGGACTATTCTAACATTCCCTCTCACTTGTAACCTCTTTTAGGTCCAACAAGTGTCACTTTTGGACATAAGTGAATGTGTGGAGACTTAACCTACTTAAGCCTCTTTTTGGCTCAATACTAAGTTGAAATGTGAACATTCAAGTCAAAACCAATAGGCAATAAGTGAAAAAGTCCATCTATATATAACCACAAGTCCTACCCTCACTTTTTTCAATGTGGGACTATTCTAACACTATCGTTTGATGAAGGCTTGGCACATGTTAACTTGATGGACAACATTAGTTCTTAAATGTTTTAACATTGTCGCATACATTGTGAATGGCATTTATGCTCCAAATTCATGGACAACTTAACATGATTATCACAATGCAAAGGCACCAAAGCACTAAGTTAGGCGATGCCTTAGGCGCTAGCTACCCTAGGTGTTGGGCACCTTGGGCACCTTCAACGCCTTGGTCATGGATGCCATAAATAAATTTACAAAAGAAATTCAGATTTTTCCCTTGCATATTATCTTATTATATGTAATTATGCATTGATACGTCCATTCTAAACTGAATTAAACACTAAATAACATTCAAATATACAAAAATAGCAAGATTTAATAATGAAAAATCTAAATATGAAAAAAAAAAAAAGAAGAGAGAAGATGAAGAGTGGCTGGAAGGCACTAATGAAATGGCTGGAAAACATTGACGTAGTGGTAAGGAGAGTTTGTCAAAGGGAAGAGAGTTGTTGAAGGAGTGACTGAAGGGAGGAGGCGACGGGTGGGTCTATGGGAGGAGGAGTGATCACAAGGAAGGAGAGGTGCATGGGAGGAATTGGCAAGGGAGAATAAGGTGGTGTTGAAATACCCAACTTGCTTATTACTTGTTGGCAGTTAGGCAAAGGCCTTAATATGTACACAACTAACAAGATGTCAATCATGTCTATGGAAAGGACGCAATGTTGCACAGGTATTCATGGTAGACTATGATGATTCATGAGCATTCTGGATTCTCCCATAATTATGTAGACATTGTAGAAACAATTTGAACAAAGTTTGAGGACTTTTACAGTATGAAAATTAACACTAAAGTTTGAGAATAGTGATTATAGTTTTGATTATAAGCAACATGGAGGGAGTTGTTCCTTTGATGGAGAAAACAATGGGGATATATGGGAGGGGGAGGCAGCACCTGTGTAATGGTTCAGCAAAAATAGAAATGGCCAAAAAAATGAGATGATCTCAGTGATGAAGGAGGACTAAATGAGAACACCCTCAAGAGGCAACAACCCAAAAATCAAATTAAGAAGAAAAGATGGTGATAGCAAGAGAAATGAGATGTTCTCAATGAAGGATAGGGAGAAACACCCTCAAGAGGCAGCAACCCAAGAAGAAGAAAAATTCAAATATCCTGATCTTCGTAGTGATTTCTATCTTTGAGCCATGCCTTCTAAGGATTATGCATCGGCAGCACTTGGAGCTAGACATTTTTTAAGGAAAGGATATGATCATTCTCATTGATTAATAAACATTAAGAAGTACAGCAAAAAAAGTGCAAGATACAAACATAAAATCAAAGAACAAGGAAATCAAAACATCCTTGCATCAGCCACCTTGCCTGACTAACAGCCTCCTCGATGTGGCAATTAGTATGATAAACACTGTGTCATTCCACAAATGACAGAAGAAATCTTATTTCATAAACCAAGTTGCATAAGTAGACATTTATGGAAATTCTTGTTTCATTGTTATATACTAATATATTAATGTTTAATAATTAATATTAAGAGGGGATAGTCAATAGAGGTTTCATGATGAATATAATATGTTACAATGCAATGCAAAATGACTTTTTATGGTGCACATATTGATACAAGACATTTTAGTATGTTACATGGAGGCATTTTTCCAAGTTTGATTTGAAAGTTGTCCCATCACCAGCTTATGCTGGTCCACCCATGACCACAATGAGTATACATATAGGTTAAATTTCATATAACCCCTTATGGTTTATCTCAGTTTTAAAAAACCCCAACATTGAACTCATTGTGACACCTCCCTAAGGTTTGACATCAATTTTAAATAACTCCTTGCCATATGTTTTATAGTCACCATTAATATTAATAGAAAAAAAGACCAAATTATCCCTAAATGTATTGTTAAAAAACCCCTATTCGCCGAGTCATTAGTTACTTGGGGTTTTCCTTCGTTTCAAACATACCTCATATACTCTTCCTTTCTGCTCTTCTTAAAGGACATTTTTGGTAGAAAAACTCAATGGTAATTAATAACAGTGTCGACTATAAGACAGATATTAGGGGTTAATAAAAAATGACGTCAAACATTAGGGGATGATAAATGCCTTCAAATGTCAGTGGGTTTTTAAAACTGGGACAGACCTTGAGCAGTCATACGAAAATTGACATGTATATTTGCCTGACACATGTAAGCTTCATATTTAAAAATAACAATGAAAACAATAACAGTTTAAGAAATCTCACAAAAGAAATAAGGAAAGCAATGGTTGTTATTAAGTGTGCCATCCTACTCAGCACTACATGTTAAAAGGCAATGGCAATGACTTAATCCACAAGTACATGAGCATGCCGAGTACTTGGATAATGCTGCTTTAGTAAAATAATCATTGATAACCATATCTTTCAGTAATTTATCAACTATGAATACACATTTAGTCATCCAAATAAAAATAACAATAGTCAATTAAAATAAGTAACCATTTAAGTAACAACTAGTTGTCCAAAATCATAATTCACCCACTATTTCATAACATGAAGAAAAAGTAGGGAATCAACATCCAATACAAAAATATTGAGGTTTCTCTTTTACCCAAAAATTACATTAGCTGAAAAGTTTGTGGTTGCTTGATCAGCGGTAACAGTCTGAAAGTACATAGCATCTGATATGTAATATCCGGAAGTACCACTACCGTCGCCGTACTGGAAGGAATAGCCACAAAAAGAACCCTGGGATGAAGATTGGCAGATTGCCGAAGATGGTTGTAGGCCAGGGTTGCACCTCTTATCCGAACAAGAGAGTAATGCAGCAGAAGATGATTTTCCAGGATCAAATGATTCCAATTGGATCTGTAAAGAAACCAACCAAAGGAGATGAACATACATATAAAGTAAAAAAGCAAAGTTCAGGGTGTTACCAACAGTTGTGTGAATGAAACTCATTAAAAAAATAAAAACGTAGTGGTAGTGCATTTACATTGAGGCCACTGGTACTCGGGCAGTTATTGCAGGGAACACAAGTCACCCAAAGAATGTCGCTACCAGTGTCAATCTGGACATAGAATTCCTTTGGCGGATTACCTAATTTTACACGAGCAAAGTATAGCCTGCAAATATAACAATAAAAAAAATTAAAAATCTGTATAATAAGTAGAAAAAGGAAAACTTGAAAAAATACCGATAACATCCAAAGAAGGGAAAAAGGGAGAGAGTGTGGGGGCAGGGGGAGGGGGTTTAAGTGGGTGGGAAGAAACCCTACATACCCGCCGGTGTAGGGGTCAGATGAGCCCTCGACGGGGAAATCGACAACGGCAGGGACCGGTTGTTGCCGCTGCTGCTGCTGCAGGAGGCGGTCATGGCGTAGTCTGTCACGGGACCTAAGAGATCCGAGATCGGCGCCGGAGGGGAGACGGAGACCCCTCTCGAGGTCGAGCTTGGTGGGGAACGGCAACGGGGAAGGGAAGTGATCTACTCCAGTACGGCAGTAGCAGGGAGGAGCCAAAGAGAGGAGGAGGAGCAGGACGAGGAGGAAGGACGGCAGAGGCAGCAAGGTCATCTCCTCCACCACCAGCAGCGGCGGCAGCCGTCTCCCTCCTGCTGATGATGCGAGAGGGAGAACCAGAGGAGGCATTTTTCTCCACCTCAGGTCCTCGATGACAAGAAGAAGAAGTAGTCCTCGTAGAAATGGTGGGTCGGTGTACTGTACACTGTACACTAGAAAGAGAGACAAAGGGAGGAAAGAGGAACGTTTTGGTTTCCCTCCAACCCCTCTCCCTCCCTCTCTTCCGTGTGTGAGCAGGAGTAAATTTTTGCATAAAAGAAAGCAGATGAGTAATTTAGTTGATGATATCTTAGGCATGAAAAAACATCGATTTATGAAAAATAGGTCAGATCCTTTGTAGGATGTAGGGTTTAGGGTTTTTATCTTTAGAATCTCAAGGAAATAAAATAAAAAGGAATGATTTTCTATTTAACCACTTTTAAATGTGACGTTTGTGCTTATCAAAGGAAAAGGAAAAGGAAACTATTTTCTTTGATTTCCAAAGTATAAAAGGCAAAGAGATTTTTTTTCCTCCCCTATATGCTGGAATCCTAAAGGAAATCAAGGACTTCTGTCCTCCTTTTCCTCTTTTGTTTTCTCTTCTTCCTTTACATTCTTCTCTTCTTTCACGATAAAGGCTAGCAACACAGGGTGACTTCTCGCAGTAAGTAATCTACTTCATCCTAACCTTGCTTTCCTCCTCTAGTATTTGAGTCCACCGTACTCTTCCTCCTCCTCGACGAAGAAAAATTTGGAGCTCTCGTTTGCTCTTCGATTTGTTTCATTTACAGAGTTTTTCTTCCCCCGAAGAAAGGTGTCAGTGAGGTGTGCTTTTTGTTTATCCTTGGCATGGCTGAATTCGTGTTGTAGGTTTTGAGGTACTTGTGATTGAAACGGACTAAAGGGCCGATTACTTTGGTTATTTACAACAATTTCTTTTTCTTCTCTTTCTCTCTTCGCCCCTACTTTTTGCGTCGAGCATTCTTCGTCTTCTTCTTCTTCTTCTTCTTCTTCTTCTTCTTCTTCGTGAGAACGTGGTAGAAAGTGGGAATAGGAGATCGTGGATTATAGCATTGTTGGGAAAGCACACGGGTAAAGATCGATCGAGGCCTTCAATTTTGGTTTCCTCCACGTTATTGGTCTTCGCCGAAGGGTTTTGTTGGTTTTGCGTTATGGCACTTGATCGTTCTTTTTTTGATGAAAGCTTTTAGGTGATTTTAGTCTTTGCAGCTGCTCTGTTTTCCTTCAACTAATGCAGTTATATGACTTATTCCCGTGACCTTGTTGTGAATGTTTTTGCGTTATAAACAGGGAAGTGGTCTATATAACTGGAAAGGGAAGTTCTGCTGATGGTTCCGGTATGGATCAGGTACTGGCTTGAAAGCTAGATTCATGATTGTATGTTGCTGCATTATTTAACAGAAATGATTGACTATAACAGGGATGTCTTCTATATCTAATATATGTGATGCATGACTTGAAGTCCATTATTTGATATTGGAGTTCTCAAGTGTTTGGCTATTTTTTTGTTTACTTTATGACCCTTTTTCTGATGATTCTGTGGAAGTCACCTTTTCTTTCTCAATAATCAATGAGGGCTTCAAATCTCCTGTTAGTTTCTCCCATTTATCAGTTTTCTTGAGTTTTTTTTTCTATACGAAGAACAACATGTTCTCCACATATTTAGGAAAATATGTACTTTTTTTTTTCAATATATTAATTGTGTTTATCATTTTTGTAAATTATACGTATGAATTCATTGGTGCACTTATATGCATCATTTTTCCCATCAAGTCGAATATTGTACAAGTAACTTAGAAAAACATATCATAGAAAAATTTTCGAAAAACGTGTCATTTATTTAGTGATATATAGCTAAATAGTGGAATTTCTTGCAATCGCTACCATGAGTCATCATTTACAAACCCATGTAATGGAAAAGATCAAGTCTTTGGGAAGAGTGTGAAAGGCAATAAAGTAGAAGGCATTGACATAAACTGAGCATAAGTAGTAACTTGGTGTCAATAAAGAAACATAGCCCGTCTTACCATGCAGTTATGCAAGTTTAACATTCATTTTCCTACTTTCTTGTTATCTCTAGCTATTGGATTGGGGAGAATGTAAAGGCTAATCCTAGAGAAGGACCTGACATATGAAAATGAATAAAGAAACTGAGCATCCATAAGAAGCCATTAAATCCACAGCATAAATAAAGGTCTATCTTTCCATGTAGCTCTACAACTTCTTCCTTCAAGTTTGTTGTGTTTTTCTCGTTAGTTATCTGGCTAATTTAGTAATATGCTGATAGTTTGTTTGAATCCGTGGTAGGGACAAATGTCGGCCCTCGGGCCTGTTACTGTACGCCCTGGGGTGATGAAATCCAAATCAAATCAAAAACATGAGATATAGGATAAAACTAGTCAAATCAGATAAAGGATGATAAACTCTGAAGGTAGAGTGAAGAAAGAAACCATGGATGAAAGACATGGGATGTCGTCTCGCTAAATAAGGATAAATGGGGGAAAAAGATAAAAACTGCAAGGATAAGTGCCTAAATGTGCAAAAACTCTAGAAAATGGCTTAGACATGGACAATGCAAGGCTAAATACACAGAATGAGGTGTATGCTCATGAGTTGGGGACATAGGGGCAATTTGGTCATTTCCCTTGGTTAGATGTGACAAGTGCTTGCTGGGAATGATGCATGGCCTAAGTTATGTCAAAATACATGCTAAATGTCTGGACAATGTCGCTTGCAAGAAACAAGGAGAAGAAAAATCATCAAATGGATGTAAACGCAATAAATGACAAACATAGGGACTAAAACGCAAAATTTGCGAAAAGTGCGAGAAACTGGATGAAAAACAGGTTCATGATCCTTATTCTAACATGCAAATGATGGGTCCAGTGTCAATGTGGCACAAGGATGCAAAAATTGCACATGGATAATTTCCTGAAAAGTCAGGGACTAAAGTGCAAAATTTATATGAATGCAAATGTGGCCAAAATGCAGGGCAAAAGATCAAATCTCAGTGAAAACATGATTTACAAGTGGATTCTGTGATTAAGTGCAAAACAAGGGAGAAAAATAGTCCAAAATATGATGGAAAACATTTAAAAACTCTAAATGAGGAATTTAGAAATAATCTAAGGGTCAAAATGTAAATTTCATGTTCAAAAATGCTTTAATGTGAACTCAGGGGCCTTTATGCAAAATTCCAGGATCTGATGTGATGAAAGCTCAATTTTATTGATCATTAGTGCAATTTTTAGAATGTTCAGGGTCTAGAATGTAAATTCCATTGAGAAAAATCATTTCAGAAATATTCAAGGGCTTAAATATAAATTTCTA
Organism: Posidonia australis; assembly: GCA_024699735.1. Classification (NCBI taxonomy): domain Eukaryota; kingdom Viridiplantae; phylum Streptophyta; class Magnoliopsida; order Alismatales; family Posidoniaceae; genus Posidonia; species Posidonia australis. The sequence goes on along the minus strand of JAMKQA010043466.1, from coordinate 1,841 downwards.
GGACTTAAATGTGATAAAAACCCATTTTAATTATTATCAGTGCCATTTTGAAAACATTCAGGGCTCAGAATGCAATTTTCACAGAGAAAAACTTGTTTCAAAAACTTTAGGGACCTAAATGTAAATTCCTGGACTTAAATGTAATAAAAACATGCATCAATTTGCTAAAAACTAAAAGATGAACTCTTCAGGGGGTCAGATGCAAAATTTATTTTAAAACTCTAAGGACTAAAATGCAAATGTCTGGACCCATATGTAATAAAAAGGACTGAAATGTAATAAATAAAGGACCTAAAAGTAATAATGAAAAACTAATTTGAATGGGCCATAAAAGACCCATTCAAAGATCGCCGGCGCTCTGCCGCTGGCGACCTTTCAGGGGCTTCACAGGGGCTATCAGAGCGTGTGGATGCCTGGGGAAGCATTGCGGAGGCACGACGGTCTTCCCCGAGTGGTGGGACGCGGCTGGGGAGGCCCGAGGCATCCCCCCACCTCGAGCTCTAGCGAGGAGGTCGACAGCGACGGCTGGAGCGGTGCGGGGGCTCTAGCAGCGGCGGAACAGTGCGGGAGGCTTTGGACGTCTTCGAGAAAGCTTCTCAGAGGGTCGGGGCATGTCTGGAAAGGGCGTGGTGTTCTCCCCATCTTGTCATAGGCGATGGGTTGCGGGTGACGTCGGCGGGGCGTTACGACAGCGGGGTGCTTGAGCGGCGGCTGCGAGGGTGCTTGGAGGTCCTCGGGGATGCTTCCGGAGGCTCGGGTGCGACGCGGGAGAGTCTAGAGTATGTGGGGAGGTCTTCGACAGCGTGCAGCAGCGGCGGTGGCGACGGCGAAGGCTCTCCGGAGCAGAGCAGATCCAGAGAGAAAGGAGGAGGAGGAGAGACCAGAAGAGAAGAGAGGGAGAGGAGGAGAGGGGAGAAAGGGGGAGGAGAGGCCCCCGAGGGGCCTCGCCGGAGTCCGCGCGGCCTGGGGCACCGCTGGCGGGTGAACCCACCACCAGCAGAGTGCCGGCGGCCAAAAAGAAGAAAGGGAGACCCCTCCGACGCTACCTAGGACAGACCTAAACACCCCTACATCTACTGCAAAAGCAAAGAAGGGAAAGAGGAAGGGTTACCTGGTGCGCGGAGTGTCTCCTCCGTCGTGATGGGTCGACGGTGGCGTGCTCCGTTGACGCTTTGGCTGGGGGCTTCGGGATCCAAAAGGGGTTGGTGGTGGAAGGCACTGGGGTACCAGTGGGCAGAGGGCTACGCTGGATGGGCCAAGGGTTCGTGAGACCAAGGTTGTAGGTCAGAAGAGGTTTTTTTCTTTCTTTGTTGGCAGTGGGAGTTTTTGAACTCCAGCGAGAGCTTCCTCCATGTCGATCTCCTCCTCCTGGGGCCAGCGTCGTTGGATGGAGTGCATAACGGAGAAAGAAAGTTCAATGATCGCGGGATTAAGGATTCAGCGTCGGAAAATCCGAGAGTGATCGTCGGAGATGGCGCCGGAGATCGCGGATCGCCGGTGGTGAGCTCAGCGGAATTATTTTTGACATTTTGTAAAGTTTTGAATTGAATTCTTAAATGAAACAGTGTTGGGCTTATGGACTTGGGTTTTGATTTTATTTTTTGGAATTTGTTGGACTTTTTAGGGTTTTAATTTTAAGATTTTAATGGGGTTTCATGGGTTTAATTTAATTTCTTAATTTTGTGATTTAAGGTTTAATTAAGGTTTTAATTGGTTTATATTTGATATTTTATGAATTTTTAAGGATTTCTTAGAATTTTGGTTTTAAGCTTTTAATTAGGGTTTTGAATTTTATTTTAGACTTTTTGTTTATGTTTTGATGATTTTAATTAAGTTTGTGA